>PVJA010011587.1:0-54346 GCA_004027025.1 Myocastor coypus | reverse complement strand
TTTTTTTTTTTTTTTTTTTTTTTTTTTTTTTTTTTTTTTTTTTTGATAAGACATAAAAATGTTTATAAACTTCTGGATAAACCCTTAAAGCCAGACCATGAATTGAGAAACATTTTCTATGAAGGAATAGATAGTAAATATTTTAGACTCATAGGCTGCATAAAATCCTTGCTCGGTATTCTCTGTTTATTGTGGTATCATGTGCACAGCAGTCTAGCATTAGTGACATCTAGCATACTCATAGTTGTGTAGCCATCAACACTCTCTAGGTTCACATTTTGATCACTCCAAAAGGAAAACCTTGACCCACTCAGTATTGCGCTGCATTTCACATCCCCTCACCTCCTGGGAAGCCACTAGTCAGCTTTCCAATGTTACCAGTTTTCCTTTTTTGGGCATTGTATAGCAGCGGAACTGTAATTTCTACATGGTACTACCACAATAATTTGAGCATCCTTGTCATAGCATAAATTAGTATTTAATTTCTTTTTATTGGAAAATGATAAACATTTGTGTTTTCTTTATCCATTATCAATTCAAGGATATTTGGTTATTTTCATCTTTTGGCAATGATGAAGAATGTTGTGAGCAGATTTTCTTTTTCTTTATTTTTTTTTTCAGATTTTCTTTTGCAATGTCTGTTTCAGTACTGTGCTCACTTTATATCGAGGAGTGAAATTACTCTGTCATAGGACATCTTCACTAACAAATACATTTCCAATTTCTTCATGTCCTCAACAGCACATATTACTTGCTTTTAAATTTTATTTTGCTGGGTTGCCCAGATAGCTCAGACGATTAAGGAACCTATTTAGGCAGAGGCAGAGTGTGGGGTTTGATCCCCAGTGTGACATGCAGCTCCCCCAACCTCCCAGCATGCTGGCATGGTAAATGAGACAGCATAGTGGCGAACACCTATAATCCCAGTACTTGGGAAGCTGAAAACACGAGCATCACTACAAGTCCGATCTGTGTAGTGCAACCCTCTAGACCCTGTACTAAATACATAAAAACAAATTAATTTGCTTTTATTTATAGCTAGCTGAGAGAGTGGTATCTCATTGTAATTTTTGATTCACACTTCCTTAATTTCCTTATGACTATCTGTTGTCCTTTTTCTATATACTCATTGACTATTTGCATATATTTTTAATATAATGTTTGAGAAGAGATACACTTACATGTAAATCCAATTCAGTGAAATGATCTTAGATGTTAAATCCAGTTCACTCAGGAGATGAGAACTGTGTTGGCCCAGTGTGGAGGGATATGTAATTTGCAAATGGGAGGAATGTAAAGTATTTGTGGTCAGTAAAATGAAAGATGGCCATGAATTCTCTGTCACAAGAGCCATTCATCCTGCAATTAAATATAAGTTAATCCTAGACTATTTACTAGTAATAGCCATAAAAATGGTACTATCCCATTTTTAGTCTTAAACCTTAGGAAGGCCTAGCAGCTTTATCTTCCAAGGAGAAGAACTTGATACCATGGACAGTGGAAAGACTCAGCTAGCCTAGGATATAGTTAAGAGCATCTCTAGCACCTCTAACCAACTTCAATCTGACTGCAATTGCACAAGGCGCCATTTATGGTCCCTCAAATCGAATCCCAATCCCTGCACTTGCCAGGCAGGTGCTTAGTCTGCTAAGCCATCTTGCTGGTCCTTTTGAACAACTAAAGAACAACTAAAATGCAAGTTACCCCACACTTCTGGCATCATCTGATGGCTTATGCATCAGATGATTTTCTAAAGAGAAAAAAATTGATACTATAGACAGGGAGAGAGGCTCCTTTTCAATTTAGAAAGTCCCATGTTTTATTATTATTGCTGTTTATTATTGGTGATGGTAGTAGTCATACTAGAGTTTCATACTTAGCAAATGTTTTAGCCACTATATCAGACAGAAGCACTATTTCACACACACACACACACACACACACACACACACACACACACACACACACAAACCAGCCTTTAGTTAAAGACTCCTATAATTAGTAAGCATTCTACTCCATGGTTGGCATGCAGGTATGTGTTTCCCAGGAAGTTTCTCAGGCTTTGGTAGGTCTGTGATGACAGCATATATGGTTAGCAATTTCTTCCATTAATTCCTTAATCAGTGAAAGCCATCCTCGATTTTGCATACAGACTCTGCTGTCAGGCAGGGAAGAAGGAACATAGTATGGGAATTGAAATTTGGAGTGTGCAACAGGAAAGAAAGGGACAGAGAACATTAATCTAAGCTCTTATTGGCTTAATCTTACGAGATATTATATATAGATGACTTCCTGTCTTGCTCTACTCTGAGCTACTCAAAAACAACTCTGTTAGTCACTTTAGAGTGTCAACATATAAGGAACAGTCTTGTTAAGTTATTTTAACAGAGGAGCAGTAGCAGTCTACATTGGTTAATATGTGGATCCTGTAATCAGGCTGAGTTCAAATTCCTGATATTCTCAGCCTTATCTGTGTGACTGTAAAGTACTTACTTGAGATATATGAGGCCTTTTTTTCTTTCATAAAATGAGGATTATGAATTTATTTCTCAGGGTTATGGAAATTAATGGAATTCATATCTATTTGTCTGTCTCATTCTCTACTTCTATCTTTATGTATAAACTACACAAAGAAATGGCTCACAGGAAGAACAGTATGGACTGTTACATATTACTATCATCAAAAAGAAGCACATATTCTTGACCTCAGAACTTGTCTGTGATGAACAGGCACAACAATGTTAAGAAGACAAAGCACAATTGATCATTGAACTAAATTGTTCTTGATGTATTCATTTTCTACAGGATAGACATTATTATACCTAACTTAGGTATAAAAAATTTTTGACTTAATTTAAATAACTTGTTCAAAAATTACATAGCTGGTACATAGCTAATTTAGTTACTTTTCTCTCATTGCTAAGACAAATATCCGACACTCAAAATGAAAGAAGGAAAGGTTTATTAGTTCACAGTTACTGGAGGTTTCTGTCCATATTAGGCTGGCCCAAGGCTGTGTGGAACAGGGCAGAGAGCATCCAGTTCATGGCACAGAACAGCAACAAAATGGTGGCAGAGGCAGCCAACCAATCAGGGCAGCAAAGAGCAACAGCGCTAGTCTGTCTCTCGGTCTGTCTTTATATTACATCAGGCTCTCCACCTCAGTCTATTCACCTTAGGCTACACCCATAATCCCAGAAGTACTTAAAACACATAATCTTAGGGATCATGGACCAAGTCTCAAACTCTGGATCAGTACTAAATCACGTAATCCCAGTGGATCATGGATCAAGTCTCAATCTATAGAAGTCCTCGCCCCATGATGGCATGAGGCTTTAGGGGGACAACTAGACATAAACCATAACAATGGCACAACCAAGATTTGTTACTAGGTGGTCCAGTTTCAGATATTATCCTCCTTCACCTGTGATATAAGAAATATGATAATGACTAGCATTCCTGGATAGTCAGATAATATTCCCAAGGAGGCAAGATTGAAAACAACCCAATGGATCTGAAGAAAAACTTTCTATGCAATCTTTTCTGTTTTTCACTTTAATGAGTAGAAACAAAAACAATAGAAACATGAATGATTACATGTGTAATTGTAAATAGGTATGTTTCTTCTAAGATGAGGGGAAAAAGAAAATCTACAAAAAAAGGAGGGGAAAAATCATGCAACTATGTATATAACCCAGCTGAGATAATTGTATCCCTAATTTCCATCAGTTTGTTTGAAAGTTGAAATTAATGTTTAGCATTTTTACTTTGGTTAACTCTATATGATATTATCTGTAATCTGAGCAACTACATCAAAGAAAGCAATGTACAATGCAAAAATCACAGTTCAAAACCACTCATCTTGTTCTTATAATTGTGTACTATTGTCTTATTAATTATTATACTCTCTTTAAAATAAAAAAAGTAAACATGAAAAGAAAAATGTTAAGGTTTACTGACAGGGAGACTCAATGTTCAATTATTTGGTCAATCTTGCCTGACTATGTCTGGTAATCTGAGCAACAGAATTGAAGATGAAGATACATAATATAACAATCACTGTTAATTTTCTATCTTTCTTTTGAAATTCTGCACCATATGTATTATTGTATGTTGTTTTGTTTTTGTTATTTTTTTCTTTTGTTACTCTTTCATACTGAACCATTTAATTTTATAGGATACTTTAACTTCAGATTTTTACAGATCATTTTAAGTGCTGTTTACCATTCTTTTAGAAAATTAAGCAGAAATTTTCAAGATGAGCAGAATAAAGGGTTATGGCTTCTTCATCATTCATGCTGCCATAAAATAATTTTCCACATATTATACGCACATAAGCTTTAGACAGTCACCAGTGATAAAATGTAGTAATGCAGAAATGAGTAAAATCAGAATAATTTTATTATGTGTAAAATAAGATAAAGTTCTGAATACGAGTCATAATAGATTGTATAGGTTTGGATTGCTAAATTATAAACAATCATTGGTTTATTAAACTTAAGAAGAGGGCAGAAAAATGAAATACAAAAAATCACCTTCTAAGGACCTTTTGCTTGCACACCAAAACCAGCAATTTTCTCCCAAGACCCCAAAACCTGCGTGCATGTAGGTAGGAACTTTTGTCTCCATGCTGTGACTGGAACTTCCCTGTCCATATCCCAGGACTGTCATGTGCTCAGGAACTTCAGCAAGTGTACCTGACCAGAACTTCCTCATTCAGAATGCAGACATGCCATCTCCTGTGGAAACCTGGAGCAAAATTCCCTGCAGAGATTCTGGGGTTCAGACCCTCCCAGCTAATCCAGGAGCTAAACATCTTGCCAGAGGGTTCACTTCCATGGGCTGAAGCAGGAAGAAGCTGAGCAGCAGCCAAACCCAGCCAGAATTATCTGGACAAGATCATACTTGGTAGATCTGAACTCAAATTTCAGTAGGCACTAATATAACTGCACCAAAGCTCTACACCAAAGGTCAGAGGACAGTACAGTACAAAATGACAAAGAGAAGGAGCAAGATGCAATCTTGGGCCCTGAGTCCACTCAGAAGAAATGCAGGAGACACTAGTGTAGAAGAAAATGAGGATCACACAGCTGAAATCTCTGAATTAATAGCGCCTGAGGTAAAGAAATAAATGCAGAAAGTTGTAGAGGAAATAAGATCAGAAACAACTCCTGAAGTGAAAAAAAAAAATCTCTGCATTAATAGATTCTAAAGTAAAGTTGTAAAGTAAAGGAACAACTGCGGAAAGGTAGAGAGGAAATCAGATCAGAAATAATCTCTGAAGTAAAAAAAAAAAAAAAAAAGAAAGAATAACTATAACGAAAGAATTAATAAATGCTTCTAAAAAAGACATTGATAAAAAGTTAGAGGAGAATAGAAAAATGATGGAATCCTTCAACGAACAACATAGGAACGAAATAGAACACAAAGCAGTTTCGAAGAGATATACATGGAAATAAAATCTCAATCACAAGCTGGCCACACCATATGAATGAAAGTGAAAATAGAGTTTCAGATCTTGAAGACTCAGTTGCAGCTAGTGAAAAGGTAAGAAAGGATCTCTTAAAAATGACTAGGATGGGGCCCGGCGGGATGGCTCAGTGGTCTAAAGCGCCTGCTTGGGGAAGCTTGGGCAGCTTCAGGGACTGCGGTTCGATCCCCGGCACCACATGCTGCGCCAGCCCTGACCTTGGGGTGGGCTGAGCCGGCCATAAAAATGAGTGAATAAACAAGCAAAGGTTCTGAAACAAGAATAAAAATAATAAATAAAAAAATAAAAAAAAATGACTAGGATGTATGAAAAAGTAATTGAACATCTGCAAGATGATGCAAAAAGGATTATTTTGTCACTAATAGGCATCAACAAGAAAGAGGGAGTCAATACAAATGATATAAAAAGAATATGGGCAGCAGTAATAGCAGAAAACTTCCCAAACATGAGAAAACAAACTGACATACAGTAACTGAAGCATATAGAACTCCAAATAGCACCAACACAACTAAAAACACACCCAGACATATAATAGTCAAGATCTCAGAAATCCAGCAAAGGAGCAATACACTAAAACTTTCTAGAGAAAAGAATAGATCACATTTAAAAGAAAACCCATCAGAATAACAGCAGATTTCTCTTCACAAACCATGAAGTCAGGAAGAGCACGGAGGTTAGTCTCAGTCTGATTGTTGCTTTGCCCTGTAGTAGATGCATGTTTGGCCGAGTTGCTGTTGATCTCACATTTGCTATATGTTGGCAGAGTGGCCTATAAACAGATTTACTACTTGGGCGATTATTTCGATGAGCACCACAGGTATCAGCATGTCATGTTGCCCAGAGAACTGTCCAAACAAGTACTCCAAACTCTTCTGTTGTCTGAAGAGGAATGGAGAAGACTTGGTGTCCAACAGAGTCTAGGCTTAGTTCACTACATGATTCATAAACTAGAACCACATATTCTTCTGTTCAGATGACCTCTTTGAAAAGAACAGCAACAATGAAATATATCTTGCAGCAACAGTTAAATCTTTTTCAAACTTAATGTATATGTGCTTATAAGGTAATGTTCAATGAATGTTTGAATAATGTACAAATCATTAGTCCATACCTGTGCATAAGCTGTATTCACAGCAACATAGCTCAGTTAAATGCAACTACAAGTAGGTTATTGTAAGGTGTTTGAGACATTTCTTATAGACAGAGTTTCTCTTAATAAAATTGTCTGTTTGATGTTACCTGTTTTTGTTAAATGAAATATATATGTTGTATTAAAAAAAGAAGAGCATGGAGCTCAATGCTTCAAGTGTTCCATGTAAACAAATTCTAGCCCATATAGTAATACCGCACAAAACTTTCTTTCAAGTATGAGGAAAAAATGAAATATTCCATAACTAAGAACAACTAAAGAATTGCATGATGTCAAAGTCAAACATACACAAACTATTAAAGATATTCTAAGAGGGACCAAAATGACATGAAATCCATGAATGAGAAGAGAAACAGTCCACCAAATAGGGCAAGGAATTAAACATAGGAGAAAAAGGGGTAAATAGTTGGTAAATAATATGTCAGTCATAAGTCAATACATTTCAAATATAACCATCAGTGTAAATAGTCTCAATTCACGAATTAAAAGAAATAAACTGTCATAGTGGATTTCATCCACTGGACCACTTTTCCTAATAAAAGAGAAATTACCAAGACCCAGTGGATATTCAGAACATCATTAACAGTTCCTTTGAGAATATTTGCTCTCATTGAATTGAAGACACAGATGAAATTGAAAGATTCCTTGAAATGTGCAAATTGCTAAACCTGAATCAGGAAGATGTAAGAACTCTAAATAACACATTAACAGCCAATGAAATACAAAATGTAATAATAATAAAAAAAAAAAACTGTCGACAAAGAAAAGTCCAAATCCTGATGGATTCATCACAGAATTCTACAAGGAATTCACAGAGGACATGATGTCAATATGCCTCAAAGTCTTCATTGAAACTGAAAAGGAAGAAATCTTCTCAAAATCATTCCTGGGGCAAGTATTATACTGATGCCAAAAGCAGAGAAAGATGGAACGAAAAAGGAACATTAAAGGTCAGCCTCTCTCATGCACATGGATGCAAAAATTCTCGGTAAAATCCTAACAGATACAAAACAGCAAATCACTAAGAGGATTATACTACACCAGGTGTGGTGGCACACACCTGTAATCCCAGCACCCGGGAGGCTGAGGCAGGAGGATCAGTGCAAGTTCGAGACAAGCCTGATGATAGACCTTGGTCAAGTTTTAGTTTTGGGTATGTGGAAAACCAGTAGACAAGCCTACAAAAGCGAACTCAAGGCCAGCCTGAACTGCTTAGTGAGACCCTGTCTCAAAAAGACAAAAAAAAAAAAAAAGAAAAGAAAAGAAAAAGAGATCATACATCATGACAAGGTAGGATGCATCCTAGGAATGCAAGGATCTGCATATGTAATACACTATACCAATAGAGCGAAATCTGAAAACCATGTGATCATTTAGATGGGGCAAAGGCATTTGACAAATTCCAACACTCATTCATGTTCAAAATACTACAGAAAATTGGAAGAGATGGCCTCTACCTCAATCTGATAAAATACATCTATGACAATCCAACAGCTAATGTTATTCTAAATGGGTAAAAACTGAAGTCTTTTACTTTTAGATCTGGTACAAGACAAAGATGTCCTCTATCACCGCTCCTATTCAAAATAGTTCTGGAATCATTACCTAGAGCCATTAGACAAGAGAGAAATAAAAGAAATAAAGAATAGGTAAAGAAGAAGTTAAACTATCATTACATTTGCAGATGACATGACAGTCTACTAGGAAGACTCAAAACACTCCATCAAGAAGCTACAAGAATTAAGATGCAAATTCAGTAGCATAGCAGGATACAAAGCCAACACCGAAAAGTCAATAATGTTCTTCTACACAAATAACAAACACACGGAGAGAGAAATTAGAGAAACAATACCTTTTAAAATAGCACCACAAGCCGGGCGTGGTGGCTCAGGCCTGTAATCCCAGCACTTGGGAGGCTGAGGCAGGAAGATTGGTGAGAGTTCGAGACCAGCCTGGGCTACAAAAGTGAGCTCAAGGCCAGCCTCAACTGCATAGTGAGACCCTGTCTCAAAAATACAATAAATAAATAAATAAATAAATAAATAAATAAATAAATAAATAAATGATAAAATAAAATAAAATAGCACCACAGAAAATGAAGTACTTAAGAATTAATCGTACTAAAGAAGTAAAAAGTCTATTCAATGAATACTACAGTATTCTGAAAAAAAGAGATCGTGGAGGATTTCAGAAAATGAAAAAATATTTCCTGCTCCTGGATAGGAAGAACCAACATTGTGAAGATGGATATACTCCCAAAATTAATGCAATTTAATTTGGACAGATTTAATAAATAAATCTGGATGGACAGATTGAATGCAATCACTATCAAAATAACATCAATATACCTCACAGCTCTGGAGAAATCATTCCTAAAATTTATTTGGAACCAGAAAGGCAATACTCAGCAGCAAGACAAAGCAGTAGGCATTACAATTCCTGACTTCAAATTAGACAACAAAGCTACTGTGAGAATGTCATCATGCTATTGGCAACAAAATAGACCTGAGGATCAGTGGAACAGATTAGAAGATGCAGAAACAAGCACAGACACATTGAGCCAAACATATCTTTAACAAAAGGGCCAAACATGTTTACTGGAATAAGGACAGCCTCTTTAACAAAGGTGCTGGAAAAACTGGTTTTCCACATACCCAAAACTAAAACTTGACCAAAGTCTATCATTATGCACTAAACAAAAGTCAAAATGGATTAAAGATCTAAATGTTAAAACAGAAACACTAATTCTCCTGGAATAGAAAGGAGGAAGCAATCTTGAAGACACTGGGGTACGCAAACAATCATGGGTAAAAATTAAAATGCACGCCTAACATGTGAAATAATTAAATTCTGGGACTTCCTCTTGTTGAGAAGTTTTTGCACATAAAAATAAATTACCACCAGAGTTAAAAGACAACCCACAGATTTTGAAAAAATCTTAACTAATATTCTGACAAATGTCTTCTATCTGGAATTTATTTATTTATTTGTTTTTTTAAAGAAATTTTTATTTTATTTTTTCTTGTTTCAGAACTTTTGTTTGTTTGTTTGTTTGTTTGTTTGTTTTTCAGGCCCGCTCAGCCTGCCCTGAGGGCAGGGCTAGAGCAGCATGTTTATAGCAGCACAACCTATAATAGCCAAATCTTGGAAACAAGCAAAATACTCATCATCTGAAGAATGTTTGAAAAGGTGAGATGTTCTTATACAATGGAATATTACTTAGCTATAAAGAATGACAAATTCAAAGTCTTCATATATAAGTGGATATATCTTGAACATATACTCATAAGTGAAATAAACCAGACCTACATATGTAAATATCATATAGTTTCCCTATCATAAGAACTCAAAAGAAGACATAAAAAAGGAAAGGTATAACACAGCTAAATGGAAATCAAGAACTTAAGGATTAAACAATGAAGAGACAGCAAGTAGAAAAGTTAGGAAACATGGCAGGGGAAAAACCATGCACTCACGTAGACAGCATGATTTAGACAGTGGTCCTAAGAACCTCCAACAGGATTTGAAGTTAGCAGTTAACTAGTAGAATTCTCAGCCCAACTAATTATACATGTTAATATCTGTGAGTATAGTAATGTGTTAATACTACAATCATGCTTAGAATGCCTGTTATTCTGGTGTTTTTGATGCGTGTTGCTTCTAATGTCATATCAGTTATTCCTATGGTCTCAAATGAATATTTTTTATTGAGTAATAAAGGAGAATAAGAGACAAGGGTCAAATGCCGTAGGATTGACCTGCTACAATTTTGTATATGGTAAGATTTCTAAATTTCTGTGTAAAATTGTGCAATCATTTTTTATCATTTCCTGTAGGGGTTTATTAGAATGTCAATGGGTGATGGAAAATACCTATTCCACTTTGTCTAAGGTATTCGATATTCAGAAAACAGTGATGTTAAACTCAAGTACCTATGTTATAGGTAATAGTATCACTGAGCATTTCCCCTGGAGGGTTAACAACTTAAGTTTGCAGACCAAAAAATAAGACAAAAAGAAAGGATACAAAGATAGCCAATATTTTGGCCCCAGCGCCTCTAGGTCATTCAGGACTCCAGACACAAGAGAGCCTTTGCCATAACATCCTATAACTCAGTGGTGTCCCATATTTTCTGTTGAAGGAGATTATGAGGCCACAGAGCAAAGGGATCGATGATGTATAATGTGTGTAATGAGAGCCACCTAGAGAGAAAACACTCTCTTAGGCTTTCATAGAGATCAAATTGGTCAAGCAATGGCCGTGACTTACGCAGATGGCTGACGCTGACAAAAGTTCTACAAAATGCTGTACATGGTTTCAGGGTAAATCCTGAGATTTAACTGACCTTGTCAGATACCAAAGTTACACTTTTTATGTTATATATATCTTGTTTAAACTTGATCTTAACCATACAGCAGAAAAGTTTAACTATGAGGTATAAAAAGTAAAGTCAGATTAATATGCTGAGATGTAAAAGGTTCAAGTCAACAGCTTCTGGGGCCTGGCAGGATGGCTCAGTGGTCTAAAGCACCTGCTTGGGAAAGATTGGGCGGCTTCAGGGACCTCGGTTGGATCCCCGGCACCACATTCTGTGCCAGCCCTGCCCTTGGGGTGGGCTGAGCCGGCCATAAAAATGAGTGAATAAACAAAGGTTCTGAAACAGGAAAAAAATCAATCAATCAATCAATCAATCAATCAATTAATTAATTAATTCTAAAAAAAAACCCCAGCTTCTAATATTGCCAGTTCTGCTGATAACTCACTACTATTATGTACAACTGGACTATACATATAACTACATTTCTTTGTTCAATGAGAAGAAATATTTGTATTAATAGTGTTTAGGAAAGTTATCATGCTTGCATCTTGTACTCTGAATGACTACTATGAAGTCAATGTTATTCATTGTATTAATTATTGTGGCTGTCCTACTAATGTGTTTTGAAACCATGTCATTGTTTTTTCTTTCTTATTAAAATTAATAAAATTACAAACATAAGAAGAAACAAAATGCATAAATGGATTAATATAATGATTTGGCTAATGGAGTTGCTCTGACAGGATAGTGGAACATGACAGAATCCTTTGATTGCAACTCCATCTTCTTTAAGGAAAGGGAGTCACTCTTTGGCACTGAGTAAAGAGAAAAGGAATTATTTCGGTAATTCTGGATAATAGCTTGAAATCCAAGAGTTTCTGACTGAATACAGGCGACTAAGCTGTCTTACTTTAATGTGGGGATGTGTGCATCTTTGAATCTTTGGTAGAAAAATAACACTTGGGTTTTCTTTATCTATTTTATCCTCTTTTTGTTTGCTCAATAAATCACTGTATTATCTTTTCAGTTTTTTCCTCACACCAATGCTCTAATTCAAGTTTACCAGTGATTTTCTAATGTCCTTTCTTTCCCAAGGTAAGCAGAATGCCAGCAAGGGATACATCAGTGTGGGAATTATATTCAGGGTCCCTCGTGAGGGCCAGAGTGTTTCACAGGAACCTGCTGCTTTTGAGGCTATGCCAGTCCCTGACCTCTTTGCATCTTTATTCGGTGAGTGTGGTAGAATATATATGATGTTTCTGAGCATATTTCATAAATTCTGAAACCTTAATCTTCCTCAAAGGTAATTTAGCATTAAAGATTTTCCCCTAAAGTTGAGTTCAGACACATGCAGTCACATATTTTTTTGTTTCAAAATTTGTAAAGCTCCTGCAGTTAGAACCATGAAGATGGAAAATGCACAGACAGACAGTAAATTCCCTGAGAGGGAGAGGTGTGTGTATCCTGCTCATGTTCCCTCATACAGGATTATACACGCAAGGTTTAATGAAATGATCAAGAATGAAAGAGAAAATCAGACTACAGCTTGTGTCTACATTTGCTATTTATTTTTTGGTTTCAGAATATACAAAATGAGATCAAAATACATTGAAAACTTAGTAAATGTATTGTGTTGAATGTAAGATTGTAACATACTTATAAATATGAGAACATAAATATGAAACAGATCTTTTTATATTTTGCTACATTATAAATATTTATTTCCATGGTAATGTTAAATTCATGAACATATACAATAGAATTACTTAGAAAAATTAAGAAATGAGAATGCCTAGGATTAAGTAATTTTTCATTGTTCTTTAGCTGTGATTTGAACATGTATTAAATCTAAATTTAAGTTCAGATTATTAAGCCCAAGCCTTTCAATTACTGCTGATTTGTATTTTTCAAGAAAGATTTTCATATACAAACTGGATGCTTAATCACTTTGAATTTTTATCGCTGTTTTCATTTTTATAACAATTTATGTAACACAGATAAGAAAAAATACTAGAGGAAAGGCTAAGGAGAAATGGTCATTGTGAATAAGATGGCAAAAATGAATCGCTCACGAGATTAAAGCATCTGAAAGCAGGTGCAGGGGTTGGGGGTTCAAGGGTACACTGAGACTTCAATTGAGACTGTGCATGGTGGCGCACACCTATAATCCCAGTTCTTGGGATTATAAACAGGTGAATCACTACAAGTCCAATCTAGTAGTGAGACCCTGTACACCCTTAACACCCCCCAACAACAACAACAGTGACAATAACAACGACGACAGCAACAGCAACAGCAAAACAGCAAAAGTGTTTCCAGTTTAAAATGGATGGTTTTCTATTCTTGTTCTCCACCAGTTGTGTAACATGAAGAGTCTTGAAGCTCTTTTATGTTGAATGGGTAGTTGTGTATGCCCACATGTTTATTCGTAATTTGGGACATTTAGGTGACAATGATTAGCAAACAAGTGATTTATAATAATATGGGTTATATGTTTTTCAGGAGAGGTATTCATATTGAACATGCAAAGTATGTAGCATGATTGAAAATTTCAAAAACAAAAAAAAAGAGAAAATTTCTCTAGTGATTAGAGAAATGGCATGTGGAAGTTCGGTATTACCATGGCTGTTGTGTTTTTCTTTTGTTGTTTAATTATTTCTTTTGCCTGCTAATTTCAGAAAATAAATATCAAAAGGGGTTGAAATATAACATTTTCCTATGTTGTATTTTTATCTTTGTAAAATTACTTTTGATAAGAAATAATAATGTGTTTTAAAACACATTAGTAGTACATTTCAATATTTGATATAATGCATATTGTTGTCCTCCTCTGTTATGGTTTATGTCTAGTTGTCCCCCCAAAGCCTCATGCAATCATGGGGCATGGCTTCTGTAGATTGAGACTTGATTCGTGATCTTTGGGATTGTGTTACAGTACTGATAGGATTATCGGTCTGAGTAAGGCTGAGACTATGGGTGTGGTCTAGGGTGGATATCCTAAGGCAGAGAGCCTGAATGTAATATAAAGAGCAACAGAGAGACAGACTAGAGCTGTTGCTGTTGCTCTGCTGCCCTGTTTGGTTGGCTACCTCTGCCACCATTTTGTTGCTGTTTCGCCGCCATGAACTGGATGCTGTCTGTCCTGCTCCACTCAGCCTTGGACCAGCCAAATATGGACTGAAAACTCCAGTAACTGTGAGCTAAATAAGCCTTTCCTTCCCTCATTTTGAGTGTTGTGTATTTGTCTCAGCAACAAGTGAAAAGTAACTAATACATCCTCTTAATTATACAGAGCACAACATGTAGATGTTATAATTTTTTAAATCATTATTGGTACAACAAAATTTCTTCTCATTGAACTGAGAGAGTGTAGTTGCATACATAATCCGATGTTTGATAATTGCAGTGGGTTACTGGTTAAACTGGCAATATTGGAAGCTATTGATTGAAGCCTTTTATAGCTCAGCATTCTAATCTAGCTTTATGTTTTATGCCTTGTGGTTAAATTATTCTGCTGGGTGGTTAACAGCAAGTTTAAGCATAACCCATATAGCAAAACACGTAACTTTTATGTCTCTCAAAGTCAGTCAAATCCACTCAGGCTTTACTTTGTAGCAATATACAGTGCTTCGTAGAACTGTTTAATTGTCAACCATCTGGATGAGTCATGGGATTGCTTGACCAGTTTGCTCTCTGTAAAAGTCTGAGAAAATGTTTTCTCCCTTGGTGACTCTCCTTTGGCACACTAGGTACCTTCAACCCTTTCCTCTGTAGCCCCATAATCTCCGTGAACAGAAAAATTTGGAAACCACTGAGTTATAGGATGCTATAGCACAGGTTCTCTTATGTCCTGAGTCCTCACTGACCTTGAAGGGCTAGGGCCAAAATATTGGCAATCCTTGCATCCCTTCTTGTTCTCTAATTTTGAGTCCATAAACTTATATTCTTAACCCTCCAAAATAAAAGCTTAGTGATACTATTACATTGTAACATAGGTACTTGAGCATGACATCACTGAGTACCAAACACCTTAGACTTAACTTGGAATTGGTATTTTCTAACAATCATTGATATTCTAATAAATCTCTATAGTACGTAATAAGGGCAGTTACACATTTAGAAATCTAAGTATGTACAAAATTGTAGCAGGTCAATCCTATGGCATTTTCCTAGTCTCTTACTTTCATTTAATACCCTTTTTTGTTTTCTTGTAAATCAACCATGTACTTGAGAGAGACTATAGCAGGAACGGAAATTACATTAGAAGCAGCATACATCCAACAGTCCAGAATGACAGGCATTCCAAGCATATTTTTACTGTTACACATTGCCATCTTCAGTGTCCAAAACGTTTTGGAGGTTTCTAGGACCATTATCTCATTCATCCTGCACATGTCACTGCATGACTTTGCCCTTGCCATGTTTCCTCTCTTTTCTATGTGTAGTCCCTTCATTCTTTAACCCTTAAGTCCTTGATTTCCATTCAGCTGTGTTATGTCTCTCCATTTTTTCTTCTTCTTCTTCTTTTGAGTTCTTACACTAGCGAGACTACATGGTATTTACACATGTAGGTCTGGTTTATTTCAGTTATGAGTATATGTTCAATATACATCCATTTATATATGAAGTCTTCTAGTTTATCATTCCTTATAGCTGAGTAATAGTCCATTTTGTGAAAATACCACATCTTTTTCAACCATTCTTCAGATGATGGGCATTTTGGCTGTTTCCAGCATTTGACCATCACAAATTGTGCTGCTATGAACATAGGTGCACAGATATCACTATGATATAATGTTTTCAGGTCTTCTGGAAAATTCCCAGTAGGGGAATAGCTAGATTGAGTGGGATTTCGAGCTCTAGTTTTTAAAGAATTCTTCACACTACTCTCCATCATGGTTGCACCAGTTTGCATTCTTATCAGCAGTGGAGAAGGGTTCCTTTTTCCCCACAGCCTCTCCAACATTTGTTGTTGCTTGATTTCTTTATGAAAGCCATTCTTTCTGGGGTGAGATGGTATCTAAGTCTTGTTTTAATTTGTATTTCATGAATGGCTAGTGAAGTGGAGCATTTCTTCATGTATTTGTAGGCTTGTTGAATTTCTTTCTTTGAGAAGTGTCTGTTCGTGTCAGATTCCCATTTCTGGATTGGGTCTTTGAATTTTGCTGTTTGAATGGTTTTTTAGCTCTTTATAAATTCTAGATAGAAGACCTTTGTCTGAATACTTATTAACTAAAATCTTTTTTTTTTTTTTTTTTGTCTTTTTGCGTCAGGGTCTCAGTATGCAGTTCAGGCTGGCCTTTTGTAGCCCAGGCTGGTCTCGAACTCTCACCGATCCTCCTGCCTCAGCCTCCCAAGTGCTGGGATTACAGGCGTGCGCCACCACGCCCGGCCTTAAAATCTTTTCAAAATTTGTGGGTTTTCTTTTCACTCCTTTGGTAATTTATTTTGAGGTGCAAAAACTTCTTAGCTGGAGGAGGTCCCAGTTGTTGATTCTTTCAACTCTTAAACATGCATTTTCCATGAATTCTTTGTCTGCCCCAAATGTCTTCAAAAAGTGGCTTTTTTTTTTTTTTTTGCAGAATCAGGGATCGAGCTCAGGACCTTGAACTTGCCAGGCAGGCACTTGTGCCTCTGAGCTATCTCCCTGGTCCCATTTTCCTAGATTCTGTAGGCCTTAAAATACTCTCCAGAAAGTAAAATACTAGATAAAATTTTTTTCAAAATGTTTCATGCTTATACATACTTAATCCTGGCTCATAGACTGTTTTCCAATGGTACAATTAATAGTGCACATAGTGGCCTGGAGAGACAGCTCAGTGGAATAAGTGCTTGCCTTGAAAGCATGAAATCCTGAGTTTGATCCCTGGTACCACCAAAAAAAAAAAAAATACTACACATAAATGGTAACTAAATTTGTGAAAATTAGTAACCTTCTATCTATTTTGGAGGCTATCTCTCTCTTCTTTTTGTTAGCCACATAACAATAGTAATCATAGAGAGCAATTTTATCTTTTTTTGCTCTTTTTAATCAAATAATAAATTTATTTTTTATAATTTTGTTACTTTTAATAAGGAATAACAATGAGACAGTTTCAAAACACGTGAGGAGGATAGCCACAACAACTAATACAATGCATATTGTTGCCTTCATAGTAGTTGATCAGAGTACAAGATACATACATGATAACTTTTCTGAACACTATTGGTACATACATTTCTTCTCATTGAGCTAAGAGAAAGTAGTTGGATGTATAGTTCAATATTCTGTAATAGTGGTCAGATATCAGCGGAACTGGCAATGTCAGAAGTTGTTGACTTGAGCTTTTTCCAGCTCAGCATGCTTATCTGGCTTTACTTTTAATGCTTAGTGGTTTAGCTTTTCTGCTGAGTAGTTAAGGCCAAGTTGAAGCAAGACCTATATAACAAAACAAGTAACTTTTGGATCTGACAGAGTCAGTTAAATCGCTGCAGAATTTACCTTGAAACCATGTATAGTGCTTTCTAGAACTTTTGTCAGTGTCAGCTATCTGGATGAGTCACGGCCATTGCTTCACCCGTTTGCTTTCTGTGAAAGTCTGAATGTTTTTTCTCAAGGTGACTCTCCTTGGGCACACTACACATCATCAATCCCTTTCCTCTGTGACCCTATAATCTCCTTGAACAGAAAACTTGGGACATCACTGAGTTATAGGATGTTATAGCACAGGTTCTCTCATGTTCTTAGTCCTCATTGACCTAGAGGGGCTAGGGCTAAAATATTGGCTATCATTGTAACTCTTTTTTTCCTCTAAACTTTTGCTCTGCAAACTTAAGTTTTAAAGCCTGCAGAAGAAAAGCTTAGTGATACTATTACTGTATGTATAAGATAGGTACTTGACTATCAGATTCCTTAGACTTAATCTGGAACTGGTATTTTACATCAATCATTGATATTCTAATTAATCCATATAAAATGTCATAGAAAAAAAGCACTTGCATATTTTTACACAGCAATTTAGAAATCTAGCCATATACAAAATTGTAGCAAGTCAATCCTATGGCATTTTTCATTATCTCTAATTTTCTTTTATTACCTTTTTCAGGTTTTTAAAAAAAATATTTACCTGAGAATATAGCAATAATTGAAATGACATTAGAGGCAGCACACATCTAAAAGATCAGAATGACAGGCATTCCAAGCATGGCTTTAACGTTACACATCACTACACTCAGTGTCAAAACTCTGATAGAGATGCTTAGAGCTATTGTCTAATTCATCCTGTGTGTGTAAGTGCATGGCTTTTCCCCTGCCATGTTTTCTAATTTTTCTGCTTGCTGTCTCTTCATTGTTTAATCCTTAAGCTCTTGATTTCCATTTAATTGCATTATCCTTTTCCGTTTTTATTTCTTCTTTTGAGTTCTTACACTAGGGAGACTATACAATGTTTACACATGCAGGTCTGGTTGATTTGAATTATGAACATATGTTTAAGATACATCTACTTATGCATGAAGGCTTCTAGTTTATCCTTCTTTATAGGTAAGTAGTAGTCCATTGCATAAAAACACTACATCTTTTTTCAACCATTCTTCAAGTGGTTATATTGCTTGTTTCCAAGATTTGGCTATCATAGATTGTGCTTTTATGAACATAGGAGCACAAATGTCACTATGATATGATATTTACAGTTCTTCTGGGAAAATTCCCAGTAGGGGGAAAGCTGGATTGAATAGGTTTTCTAGTCCTAGTTTTTTAGGGAGTCTTCACACTGCTTTCCATAATGGTTGCACCAGTCTGCATTCCCACCAGCAGTGGAGAAGCGTTCCTTTTTTCCCACAGCATCTCCAACATTTGTTGTTGGTTGATTTCTTCATAGTAGCCATTCCTTCTGGGGTGAGATGGTATCAAGGTGTTGTTTTGGTTTGCATTTTGCGAATGGCTAGTGATGTGGAGCATTTCTTCATGTATTTATAGGCTTCCTGAATTTTTTTCTCTGAGAAGTGTGTGTTCATCATCTGTCTTCTTAATATGTGACTTGAGGGCTATTAATTTCCCTCTAAGAACTACTTTCATTGCATCCCACAAATTCTGCTAAGTTGTGCTTGAATTTTCATTAAATTGTACATAGATATTGTTTAATTTCTTGTTTAATTTCATGTGTAACTCATTGGCTGCTGAGAAGGGTGTTGTTTAATTTCCATATATTTCTGGAGTTCTTGTGGTTTCTTTCATCATTTATTTCCAATTTCGTTGCACTGTGGTCAGATAGTATGCATGGGATAATTTCTGTTTTCTTGCATATACTTAAGCATGACCTATGGATTAATATGTGGTCTATTTTAGAAAATATCCCATGTGCATCTGAGAAAAATGTGTATTCTAAAGTTTTTGGGTGGAATACTCTGTGTATGTCCACTAAGTGAAGCTGTTCCAGGTTCCGGTTCAGGTCTGCTACTTCTTTGCTAACTTTTTGTCTGCTTGACCTACCTTTTTGGGATAAAGAGGTGTTAACGTCTCCTGTTAGGATTGTGGTATTGGATATGAGATTTTTCATGTCCATTAAGGTTTGTGTTATACAACTTGGTGCTCTCATGTTAGGTGCATACATATTAATGAATGTTACCTCTTCGTCTTGAATTTTTCTCTTAACCAGTATGTGGTGGCCTTCTTTATTTCATGTGACCAAACTTAATTTGAAGTTTAGCGTGTCTGCAAACAAGATTGCCACTCCTGCTTTTTTTCTGAGGTGCTGGAGCATATAGTATTGTCTTCCACCCTTTAACTTTTAGCCTATGTGTTTCTTTATGAGTTAAGTGTATTTCTTTTATACAGCATATGGTTGGATTTTGCTTTCTTATCCACTCTGCCAATCTACTTCTTTTGATTGGAGAATTAAGATAATTTACATTGATGGTTATAATTGAAATGTGTTGACTGATGATTGGCATGCATTTTACTTACTACTGTTTACTTCTTTTTCTGCTGTGTTTAATTGGTTGCCCTATTTGGTGGGTTCTTTCTGTCTTATTTGTTGAGTTTGGGTCATCATGGTCTCTCTCTAATTTTTTTTTATAATATACCTTGTAGGGTTTGCTTTGATGTCATGAAATTCTTTAGTTGTTCCTTATCATGGAAGTATTTCATTTCTCCATCATATTTGAAGGAGAATTTTGCTGGATATAGAAGTCTGGGCTAGAATTTGTTTTCATGGAGGACTTGAAGCACTCTGCTCCATGCTCTTCTTGACTTCATGGTTTGTGAAGAGAAATCTGCCATTATTCTGGTGTGTTTTCCTTTAAATGAGAACTGCTTCTCTTCTCTAGCAGCTTTTAGTACATTATTCTTTTGCTGGATTTCTGGGATCTTGACTATTATATATCTGGGTGGGTTTTTAGTCAGGTTGATGTTATTTGGAGTTCTACATGCATCAGTTATCTGAATGACTGATTATTTTCTCAAATTTGGTAAGTTTTCTGATATTACTTCTGCCTATATTCTTTTTATAACACTTGTGTCAACTCCTTCTTTCTCACTGATTCCTATTAATCTCACATTGTTCATTTTTCATCATCTTGCAGATGTTGAATTATTTTTCCTGAATCCTGGTTGTTTTTAAGAGATCCTTTCTTTTTCACTAGCTGCAACGGTATCTTCAAGATCTGAGATTGTATCTTCACTTTGGTTCATATGGTTTGGCCAGACAGTGATTGAAATTTTATTTTCTTGTATATTTCTTTGAAACTGTTTCATGCGATCTATTTCTTTCCTATATTGCTCTGTCAGGGAGTCTATCATTTTTATATTTTCCTCTAATTTTTTATCAGTGTCTTCTTTAGTAGTACTGTAGTCTCTCATTATAGTTATCCTCTCTCTTTCTAGTTCAGAGATTATTTCTGCTCTTTTCTCTTCTCTACCCCTCTGTAGTTGTTCCCCTGATTTACATGCTATTAATTTAGAGATGTCTTTTTTAACTTCAGTGGTTATTTCTGCCCTGGTTTCCTCTATACATTTCTACAGTTGTTTTTCCACTCCAGAGTCTAATAGTTCATGCATTTCTTTTTTCACTTGACATGTTATCTCTGGTCTGAGTTGCTCTATACGTTTCTGCACTTGTCTGTTTACCTCAGAAGCTATCGATTCAGAAATTTTATCTGCGTGATTCCCATTTTCTTGTATGGTATTTCTTTCTGTATCTGTTACAGGTGGGTCCAGGACCTGAGATTGCATTTTGCTCCTTGTCTGTATCATTCTATATAGCAGTGACCTTTGGTGCAAGACTGCATGCCCAGAGTTTAGTGATTCAGTTCAGGCTGCTGGGTCAGCTGACCTGCTTTTAGCCCTGGGGAGGGAGGTTTCACTCACTTGGGGGGCCTCGCTCCTGGATAGGATAGGTTAAGCTTGCATCGGGGTGGAGGTCTGACTCAAGTGGTGGACCTGATGCTGGATAAGACTATGCTTGTATCTGGCTGAAGGTCTGAGTCACATGTTGGGCCTAGCTGCTGGATCAGTGGGTCAGAGTAGGTCTGACATAGTGGGCCTGATGCTGGATAGGCTGCGCACAAGGTGGGCCAGAGGAAGTCACAGGCAGGCCACAGAAGGTCTCACATGGGCTGGGCTGGAGTCCTCAGGGGGGCGGGCTTAGTTTGTCAGGTGGGCCGGAGTCCTCAGGCAGGCCAAAGTCATCAGGCGAGCCGGCCGGAGACATCAGGCAGGAGGGCCCTATTTTACTGAATTTGCATCTTAATTCTAGTAGCTTTTTGTTTGTTTGTTTGTTTGCTTGCTTGGTAGAACTGGGAATTGAACTCAGGACTTTACACTTACCAAGCAGGCATTTATGCCCCTGAGCTATCTCCCCGGCCCTCTTGTAGATTCTTGGTGGAGTGTTTTGATTCTTCCAAGCAGACTGTCATGTCATCTGCAAGTATAATGATAGTTTAACTTCTTCTTTACCTATTCTTATTCCTTGTCTCTTGTCTAATGGCTGTAGCTAATGATTCCAGGACTATATTGAATAACAGTGGTGATAGGGGACATCCTTTTCTTGTGCCAGGTCTAAAAGTAAAATATTTCAGTTCTTACCCATTTAGAATTATGTTAGCCATTAGATTGTCATAGATGCCTTTTACCAAATCGACGTAGAGGCCATCTATTCCAATTTTCTGTAGTACCTTGATCATGAATGAGTGTTGGACTTTTTCAAAGCCTTTTCTTCATCAATTGAGATGATTGTGCGGTTTTTGGATTTGGCTCTATTGAAATAGTGTATTACATTTATAGATGTCTGTACGTTGAAACACTCTTGCATTTTTGGGATGAATCCTACATCGTCATAATATACAATCTTAATGATTTGTTGTATTCTATTTGTGATGATTATTTGAGGTTTTTTTATGTATTTTCATAAGTGATATTGGCCGGTAGTTCTCTTATTTAGTTCCATCTTACTCTGGTTTTGGTCTTAGTATAATGCTTGTCTCTAGGAACGATTTTGGGAGGATTTCTTCCTTTTTAATTTCTTTGAAGAATTCACTGAGTACTGGAATTACATCTTGCAGAAATTTCTTGTAGAATTCAGCGGTGAATCCATCAGGACCTGGATTTTTCTTTGTCCATAGTGTTTTTTTTTTTTTTTTTTATTACATTTTGTGTTTCATTGGCTGTTATTGGGTTATTGATAATTCTTATTCTTCTGGATTCACTTTTTGGAAATTTGAACCTTTCTAGGAATCTGTCAGTTTCATCTGTGTCTTCAGTTCTGTGAGAGTATAAATTCTCGAAGTAGCTAGTAATGATGTTCTGAATCTGCCCTGAGTCTACGGTAACTTAACCTTCTCATTCCTTATTGCTTGAATTTGAGTCTTTGCTTTCCTCGTTCTGGTGAATTTAGCTTGAGCTTATCAATTTTATTTAATCTCTCAAAGAACCAGATTTTTCATTCATTAATTCTTTGTATTGTTTTCTTTTCCTCGTTTGAATTAATTTCTGCTCTGACCTTTATACTTTCCTCCCATCTTTGGGATTTGGGTTTGGTTTGCTCTTCCTTTTCTAGACAATTTAGGTGCAGCATTAGCGTATTTATTTGTTCCCATTCTGTTTCTGTAATGTATGAGTTTGGGGCTATAAATTTCCTGCTGAGAACTGCTTTCATTGCATCCCATAAATTTTGTTATGTTGTGTTTTAATTTTCATTAAATTTTAAATATTGTTTAATTTCATTTGTAACCCACTGGTTGTTGAAGATGTTACTGTTTAATTTCCATGTATTTTTGAGGTTCTTCTGGCTTCTTTTGCCATTTATTTCCTGTTTCATTGCACTGTGGTCAGACAGTATGAATGGGATAATTTATGTTTTCTTGCAAATAGTTAAGCATGATGTATGGACTAGTATGTGGTCTGTTTTAGAAAATTTCCCCTGCGCAGCTAAAAAAATGTGTATTCAGAAGTGTTTGGGTGAAACACTCTGTACATGTCCATTAACTCCAGTTGTTCACAGTTCTGCTTCTGTTTGGCTACCTCTTTGCTAATTTTTTATCTTCTTGACCTATCTTTTTGGGATAAAGGGAAGTTAATGTCTCCTGTTAAGATTGTGGTATTGCATATGAGGTTTTTCATGTCCTTTAAGATTTGTCTTATATAGGTAGGTGCTCCCGGGTTGAGTGTGTATATATTTATGAGTGTTACCTCTTCACCTTGAATTTTTCTCCTAACTAGTATATAGTGGCCTTCTTTATTTTGCTTCATCAATCTTGGTTTCAAGTTTAGATTATCTGCAAACAAGACTGCTACCACTCCTTTTTTTCTGAGGTGCACTTGTGCCATGGAGCTATCTCCCCAGCCCCCGATTTTGCTTTTTTTTTTTTTCCACTGTGACAGTCTATTTCTTTTAGTGTGAGAACTGAGTCCATTTACATTAATGGTTATAATTGTAATGTTTTGATTTATGATTGACATGATTTTGGTTTACTACTGTTTACCCCTTTTTCTCCTATGTTTAGTTTGTTGCCCTATTTGGTGGGTTCTTTCTGTTCTAATTTTAGATTTTGGATCATTTTGGTCCCTCTCTAAAATATCATTTATTAGTCTGTGTAGTGTTAGCTTTGACATCATGAAATACTTTAGTTTTTCTTTGTCATGGAAGTATTTCACTTCTCCCATATACTGGAGAGTTTTGCAGGATATAGTGGTCTGGGCTGGAATTTGTTTTCATGAAGGACTTGAAGCACTCTGCTCCAATCTCTTCTTGACTTCATCGTTTGTGAAGAGAAATCTGCCATTATTATTATGGGTTTGCCTTTAAATGTGATCTGTTTCTTTTCTGCAATGTTTTTTTTTTGTGTGTGTATTATTCTTTTGCTGGATTTCTGAGCTCTTGACTATTATATATCTTCACTTTTGTTCATATGGTGTTGCCAGCTTGTGATCTAGATTATATTTTCCCATATATCTCTTTGAAACTGTATCATGCAGTCTATTCATTTGCTACATTTTTAATTCAAGATTTCCATCATTTTTATATTCTCCTCTAATTTTTATCAATGTCTTCTTTAGAAGCTTTTATTAACCCTTTCATTATTGTTATCCCTTCTTTTTCTACTTCAGAGTTTGTTTCTGATTTCACTTCCTCTCTAACTTTCTGAAGTTGTTCCTTTACTTCAGAGACTATTAATTCAAAGATGTCTTTTTTACTTCAGAGTTTTTTTTTCTGATCTGTTTTCCCCTATACTCTTCTGTAGTTGTTTTCATTTTCGACACTATTAATTCAGAATTGTCTGTTTTATTTTAGATATTATTTCTCACCTGAGTTCCTCTATATGTTCCTGCATTTGTTTCTTTACTTCAGATGATATTAATTCAGAGATTTCAGCTGTGTGATTCCCATTTTCTTCTATAGTGTCTCCTGCAATTGTTCATGGTGCTTTTGAGTCCTGCAACTGCATCTTGCTTCTTTTCTTTGTCATTTTGTATAGCACTGTCCTCTGACCTTTGGTGTAGAAATTTGCTAGAGTTATGCTGTCTGCATCTGTTGAAAGTTGGCTCCGTATCTACCAAGTTTGAGTCTGCCCATATGTTTCAGGCTGGGGGATCTGGCTGCTGTGCTCAGCTTCTTCCTGCTGCAGCTCATGGAAGTGAACTCACTGTACTCCTCTGGCAAGATGTTCAGCTCCTGAATTTTCTGGAAGATCCTAACTCCCAGAATTCCTTACAGGGAATTTTGCTGCAGGGTTCCACAGTAGATGTCGAGGCTGAGTTCTGGGTGGGGAAGAAGTTCCATTGGCACAGGGGTGCAGGTTGAGCATTTCTACCTGCAACCTTCCGATCCAGGTTCTGAATGGGGAAGAATTTCAAGTTGTGTGGTGCATGGTGATACAGGCTGAGAGTTCCTAACCCCATACTTGCTGGTTCATATTCTGGGATTAACAGTAATTTTAAAACACCTAAATGATTTTGTGTTTGACCTCTCATATTGCTCTAGAATACATGGGCATGTATTATTTAGTATTTATTACTTGGTGTAAAAGACTTGCCTTCTTTAGAAGTAGAAAGAGTTCAGAGAAAAGGTCACCAAGAAATGATTTATGCATTAATGATGGCTCTTTGTTATCTTCATTCAGATTGTTGTCGACTTATTGGGGGAGTGTTGTGTAATAAACTTACTACTTAATTAATAGAATCAGCGAACACATTTTTGATAGTTGTGTCATTAGGTCAGGGCAAAGGAAATTTCTAATCTTTGGAAGCCATTCAGAAGCATCCAGACTTGAAAGCCAGTATTATTGAAGCCCACTGAAACCTCAAATCCAAATTATTGGCATTAATTTGATTAATTTATTCTATCTTTCTATTTTAACATGAGCCAGTACAATAGATGAATCAAATCTCTTAGGCAAATACAAACCAAAAGTACAATTTGTCCATGTAATGCTCCTGGATTTGAGGTTATATCAACACAATGAGCATTAAAAATATAACAGCTTCTACTTTTCCCACTACATATATAGAACAATAGCATTAGTCTCAAATTTCTGGTTTTATCAGGTTTCTCTTTTAAACGTTTTTGGCTATGCCTTTCTCAGTTTTGTTGTTAGTGATAATTTGAACAAATGCTACAGCCTCGTAGTTCCAATGCCATAGATAAAGATTGTAAGAGTGGGAAATGACAATAGGAAAATGAAATCAACCTATTTTTGGATAGAGTTTAGAGAAGTAAATACTCCATTATTTATCCAAATTCCATTAACATAACGGAAAAGGATATGTTTGTGCGTGTGTGTATGTCTGTGTGTGTGTGTACATGTGTGCATGTGTGTGATTTTGATCTGTTCACATTTGGTTGAATAGATTGACAGTAACAGCTGCCACCAAGTATCAACAGTCAAGTCCAATGAAGTGTGGCAACCCCCCAACTGTTTTCCATTCAAATGAGTTATGAGTTCTCACCGTTCAGAATCACTCTCATTTAAAAAAAAAAAATCATAAATCGAGTTGTGAGAATTGGGGAATATCCACCTGACAGGGATATTTTCGTGCTTTGGGAAAAGGACATTATATTAGATCGATCAAAGTCACTAGAAAAATGTTAATGTGAGGGAAAAAAAAAAAAAAAAAAAAGAAAGAAACAGCAGTGAGAAATAACAAAAAGTAATTGGGGAGACCCCATTAATGGGGATGGGTGTCAGTTTTTCTTCATTCAAGGACTTGGCTACAATGGAGCAGAACTGGGAGAGTTGTATCAGAAATGCACAGAGAGGCCAGGGGCCTACTGGACCCTCAACATCAAAGCCTCCTTGGAGGAGAAAAGGCCTGGTTACTTGTAGCTTAATCCAACATTACACACTTCTTTCAAAGATCAAAAATGCTGCTCAGCCTTGGCTAGCTGGGCATTCTCACTACTAATCCAGCCTTAATTATAAAAATTTTATACTCTGTTTCTTGCTGCCTAGACCAACAAATCCCTGCTGGGACGGACAGGCATAGAAAATAGGCAAGCAGAAATTAAGGCATACTACCTGGTAAAAGGGAATTATTGCTTCCGTAGGAGTCATAGCTAACAAGTATGTTCCAGACACATCTGTATATAATGATTTTTTTTTGTTTTAGAAATGTTCACCCATCTTCCAGTAGTTCTTAGGATTTTTTGAGAAAGATGATTTTTTTAAATTTTTCCTTAACTTTTTCTAATAGCCTGAAACTTATCCTTTCTCCAGTATCTTAAATGACACTGCACTGCCACAAACCACTTCAGGCTACTCATATCAAAAGAGAAAGACCACATATTTCTCTTCAACTAGCTTTTACCCACAGACACTGATTTGTGGTGTTTTCATGCCTTCAGGTCTAACAGTGCATGCCACTGGTGCCTAGCTACTTGAACTTCAATGATGTCAAGTCACAAATTTCCATAAATTACTTCAGAGCAAAATAAATAAATTATTCCAGGAAATTCTCACAAATATTGCAAGTTGAGAGTTTATTACTCCCCAAGTGATTAGCATTTCTCTTTCCACCACTTCTCCTCCTAGAGCATCTCTCTAATGCTTGCAGATAATTAGCAGGTCTCTCTTCAGTGGTCTCTGCTCTAGCCTGGACCTGTCCCTCTCTCCCAGGTCTGTCTTATTTCCAGCTTTTATCAGTTCGGTTGCCTTCTTTTGAACTTTCCCCGGTCTGTTTTTTCAAATGAAAGATATCCAAAACAGAGCATGCTGCTTCAGAAGGCCAAGGAGGCTTTGGAACATCTCAAAGTGAGCTCTTAGTTTTTGCATTCTGCTTACAATCTAGGTGCATTAAAGTCATTGCCTTTAGTGGGAATAGATTTCTTTAAATCTTTGGAAGTTTGTTGCTCACAGTCCGGACCATCAGAAACTTCTGTATTATTAAATTCCCTCTTAATGTGAACAGATGATTCTTTTGCATAAGAGTTATATATTATTTTCAAGCCATTTGTACAATGCTTTAAAAGTTATTCTATGTTAATGTCTCTCTTCAATGGTAATTAAAATCCTGAACACATTTAATAATTTTTTGATTATCCTCTGGGTTTTGTTTCCATTTGTAACACTCCATGTGGTGGAGAAGGCTGTGTAGAATGCACATTTTCTCCAAACATGACATAGATCTATTAGCAATTGTTCTGCTGCCCAAAGATCAGAAACAATAGGCTATCCATCTTTTGGCAGATTTCTCTAATCCATATTTCTCTGGTTTCTCTATAAGAATGCTACCCCCAGCTTTTAAAGAAAGGACAGGTGCTAAAGACAGCTGCACTAGGTTTCTTCCGGCAGTCTTCCAGCAGCGAGGCATCTCTCTTGGCCTCTGTATCTCAGCTCTGCCCCCAGTTCTCATTTCCTCCACAGACTGTGGACAAGTCACAGTTGGAAGCGGAAAAGCCATCACCGAAATTTTGGAAAATGTAGGTGTGAATCATCATCAGGAAGTTTTTGTCATTTTGTGGAGGACAGACAATAACTTTAACATGTGTATTCTTCCAGAAAAGTACAAATCTCAAAAATGCTCATTGACATGATTCAGAAAGCATAAATACTTACAAGCAATACACCTCTCACATATCACTCATGTTTTATAAAGTCTGAATTGATTTTCAGTTGGTCTGATGTGCAAATGAGATATCTGGGCAGTGAACCAAATAGCACTGAACATTGTTTTAGAATCATGCTGCTATAAAAAATGGTCTTTGCCTAAACCAATAAAAGACATTTTTTTTTTTTTTTGGAGGAAAACACATATTTCTGATATGAAAATTCTCAGAAATTATATCTAAAAGCCATTTAGCTATCAACTGTTTACACTCATACATAATAACCCAGCTAGTGGTAAAATAAATCTATTAATTCACATTATTTTTTATAACATTGTATCACCAATAGCAGAAAGAGAATTTAAGACTGGGTATGGTGGCTCATGCCTGTAATTCTAGCTCTTGGGATTACAGGAGGATCACTACTAGTCTGATCTGTGTAGTGAGACCTTGGAGTCCCTGTACTAAAATACATAAAAAATCAAGAAAATCTAATTAGCAGGATAATGAGATATTCAGTAATACTAAATTATTTTGAAATTTGTATGTTGATTTTTAGTAATACTCCATAATACAAATGTGGTTGTTTTCCATGTAAAAAGCCAATTAAATTTCTTCATTGATATTTTTCTTTATTCAAAATGTGGCTCTTCTAATATGAACCTTTTTATCCTGATGGTATAGGACATAATACTTGTACTTAGTGATGGGTTAACACCCAGTTCCTACCCAACAGCTAAGCTCTTCTGTTCTTCTTGTACTTAGGAAAGTCCCATCAGTATAGGACAAAGAACAGCACATGGTGGGCACCACAAGTATTTGTAGTGTCCCTTAACCCAATGCAGCTCACTGTGCATCTTTTACTCAAAAAAAAAAAAAAAAAAACTTATAAAAGGCAGGAATTTAGAACACATTGTCATTGAGATTCATCTTTGAAACTTGTAGCCCCTCTCTTGTCTACCAATCTGAACAAATGAAACACAACACTCTTCTCTGCATTCTTCACACATACCGCTGGAGCATGTTGCATTTGTTGTTTGTCTGCTTCCCTAGTCAACTGGTTGGGGAGGGAAGGGCCAAGTCCAAGGGCAGAAATTACCTATGGTTTGATTTCTGCGCCAATTTAAGGGATGCGTTCACAAAAGGCTGAATGCACAAATCTGGCCTAGAGAACAGATGAGACTTATTCTCATGTGATGCTTCACATGGGCCTAATAGTTTCAAGACCCTCTCCAATTTAACCATTTTCAACCTTAATTTTTGTTTTATCATATGCTTCCAAACAGACTTGGTGCTTGGTACACAGAAGGAGCATCTATATCCTGACCAGACATGTGTAGCAACTAATAGCGTTGACTAAAGGTCCTATTCACTAATGAAAGCAGAGAACTTTGATGACCTCCCTCCTGAGGCATACAGGTATGCACTGAAACTCACGTGAGCCTCTTAGACTCTTCCCCTGAAACTTTCCTACCTGTAGAGAACTCTGTTCTTCCATTACCTGTTTGGACATGAAAGCAGTTCAATTTCTACCAGTTGGCTCCCAACCTCTGTTCAGCCTCTTTTATTTTTGTCCTACAAGAATAATTGTAAATTGTTCTATCTGAGGATGCTTGGTAAGATACTATTTTGCATTATTCATAAATCACCACTGAGGCTAGTGTTTGTCCACTTTGTCTCATATCCTAGGATGGAGGGATTGTATAGATACAGAGAACATATTCAAATATATTTTTAACACATCTATAAGTAGCTATCTCTAATAACTTCTTTTGGTTCTTCCTCTTAGAGTTACATAGTTCAAAAGCTAATGAAAACATGGCATAAATGAATTGTTTAAAAGTTACTCCTGTGAAAAATTATTTCAAATTCCTCTAGCTTCCAAACAGCCTTTTGGCTGCTTAGTGGAATGAAATACGTTGTGATTTAGTTAAAGATTGAAATGTTCTCATATTTATTTGATCTATGGGATCAGTTTTGCAGTTCTGGATGACTTTAAACTTCATGGAAGTCATTTTGCAGGAAATTGCAAATTATTGTGCATCAATTTTCTTTGTCTCTTATTCTACGCTGCCCTAACTTAAAAGGCAACAAGACTCCTTTCTTGTCCCGAGGGCTGTAGTAAATTGATTTGGGAGTGGGGGTGGCTGGGACTAGGGAGACAGCTTCTCACCATAGCATTTAAATTTGCCTTTTCTGCTTGAACATTAGTCTAATAATAAATTCTTTGAGTGAAAGAAATTACTTTTATTTTAGAGTATATTTTCTTTATTTAGCATGTATTTAGAAACATTTAGTGTTCAGAAGTTCTTTTTTAATATAATCATCATATCATCATTTATGTATTAGTTATACTGCACAAATACTTTCCAGAAGTTATAGCAATATCTTCTACTGTTTACTTAGTAGTTGTTTCAAAAGGAGATTGAATTAATCTTCTAAAAAGAACCTCAAGTACCTGTGTTTCTTCTCTGTTATTATACTCCTGGCAGATTACCAATGTCCTGGAAACACAAAGGTCCAAACTCAAAAAGAAGAACACAGTGCACTCTTTCACGTTTAGCCAGTAAGCATAGCTAAAGATTGAAGAAACCTGTGCAGGTTCCTTTTTTTTTTTTTTTTTTTCCAAAAGCTTTGTTGGAGGCATAGAAGAAATGGTCTAGACATGATACTGGATTAAAAACTAACAACAAGAAGTTAGTGGATTATAATAGCAGGAAAGAATAAACTCCTGCCTACTTTGTTGGGCTTACCTCGCATGTCAAATGTCAACTCTTTTTTTTTGCACATGTTCTAAAGACAATAGCATTGTTGATAGTTTGGTCTGTGCATTTGCAGGGCTGCTTTGTTGGAACCAATCTGCCTTTGGCACATGGAGACAGGACTGAAGTTGAAAAGCAGAAAGGAAATGCCAGGGAAGTTTCTCCAAAACTATAATATCTGTTTACATTTTTGTGTGGGTGAGAGAAATAAAACCACTTGTTGAGTTAACAGACAGGACTGGAAACAGAGGTCACAAGATTGTTACTCTCATAAAAACTTTGAGGTTTTCCACCCCAGGGAAGCTGGCACAGGTGCTTACTCAGGTGTCCCCTTCTCCCTTCCAGTTAGTCATCCAAAGATCTTCCTTGTGGCCGAGGGTTTTTAATAGATTGTGCGAGGAAGAGAAGATAAAGGAAGAGGCGAGGGCCATGCTTCATAGATTTGTGTTTTACAATACTTGGGCAAGTCTGCAGGCTTGTTAGAGGCATCGGCCTTTCTCACACTTTCATGCCTTTTTTAATGGTGTCCTTTTGCCATTTCCCCAGCACAGGTTCAGGGAAGTGACAGGGAAGTGTGGTTTGGGCAGTTTTAATTGTGTGACACCAACATGCTACCTATAGACCTCACAAGATTTGCTGCTTGTCTTTCAGAGAGAAGAGCAATGCCAAACAGTTAAAATTGATTTCCATAAGGACTGTATTTCCATTTTTTTTTTTTTTTTTACTTTTTTGATGTTGGTTGAAATGGTTCATTTTAATGTGACCAGAATCAGTTTCTAACCAAAAGTAGTCCTTATATAATCTTTTAAGATGAAGACTAAAGACAAGGTCTTATGTAATTAGCTTGGTAATTCAGTGGTTGACTTTGCAAATTGTCCATAAAAGACAAGTAAATTTAGTGTGTGAGTGGACTTTGCCTGACCTGGGTTCTCTCTGATATGATCATTTTACCTACCTATGTGCTTGTGGAATTTCAGTGTTTAAAGGCTATTCTCTCTGTCAAAGTGACATACAGCCAGGGTATACTTTATTTTTAAAAAGCCACTTTTCAGCAAAAAGCTATTTGCATTCCTATAGAGGAATGATTATAATATCCATATTATTTATGACTATATAGGTGATACCATAAATAAAGCCCAAAATGATTGTAGTTTGCCTCTTTCATAGTTCAGTTGGTCATACTTTCATCCAGCACTGTTCTATGGAAGCAAAATTCATGCCAAGTAATTTCTCTGTTCTATTTTGATACAGTTGAGCTAAATTACCTCAGCCATTTGAAGTTATAAAATGTAAGACCAGGGGAAGAAAATGATTTTGAATTTTGAAACACTCCTTTAACTTACAGCCAGTCAAAGCTATAACTTTCATCTCTAATAGTGTAGAGAATCACAAATAAGTGATTTTAACCATGTAAAGATTTGAAAATACTGAAAATTATTATTTTGTAGCTTTGAGTATTTTTTTAATCTCTATTCTTTAATATTTTACTGACTTCATAAGTCATTTTCTACTTTGAAGGCTACAAATACACTTGAACAAGATAAATCCAATGAACTGTACTGTAAATGCACGAAAAACTGGAATTGTTTCCAGACTTAAAAATATTTTGTTGGGACTCACAGAAGCCAGGAGATGATGTTATTCCTTATGACGTACACGTGTTGTTCTGTTAATGCCACCTGTAGTACTTGGAATGAACTGGGGAGAAAGAGAACAGTCATCAAAATATCCAATCAGTTGTAGTGAGGTTAAATCAATTACTAACACGGGAGAAGAAATAAAGGAATAAATGAGCTATCTCTCATAATACAAAAGCATCAGTCATAGATATTGGACTTTGGAAGCAAAGGTTAAAGAAGGATTAAAGAATGTTTGAAATCTGAAAACCTCTAGGCACTGCAGCATCTTTAATCTCTGTGGGACACAGGAAGGTGAATAGGTCTGGTGGGGTGTGCTGTGTGACCATAACTAAAAATGGAGGTCAGGACGGGAGGTAGAAAATCAGACGAATGACATAGCTGAACACAGACTTATTGGTTAGAAGGTTATCAGGGAAATAGATTGAAAGGAGAACTTCCAAGGGAAGCTTTGCTGTGAAAGCAAATAGTCAGCTCTGCTTGCTACCCTGCTGTATCCTTTTATCCCTCAATTCCCAAGGAAATTAGAAATTAGACAGTAACAGGTTTTTTGGAAAGAAGGGTCTAACTTAGCATGAAATTAAAAAAGAGTCTTCTACCCACCTCTTCCTCCATCTTTGACCTTGCTTTGCTTCCCTATCGAACAGTCCTCACTTTTGTCCAGTACACATGCTCACACTGTATCTCTTCCTAACGAAGAAGCATAACTGATGAGGTGCAAGAGTTCCCTCCTTCTGTTATTACAATATCTTCTGTTCCCCAGACTAATTGGTTAAGGGATAAAGCCTCCGCATGATACAATTCATGAAATTTTGAGGACATATAGATTTGCATAGAGAAGTAGAAAATAGAGACAGTGGAAATCTCCATGAAATTCTTTCTACTCTAGCAAAGCAGCAGTCCTAAGCACAGTGGAGGACATATTAGTAAAGGTCAATTCATCTTCTTATTTTTAGTGATGAGAGAAACAAGAGCACAAATAGAAGCAACAGATAAGAAGCTGGGTCCCTGGTGGTGGCTTGAGACTCAGCAGACTTCCACGACCAACGGAAAACTAGCGTAGAGTGGGCGTTTCCACCTGAAGAACAGACAGAAGAACTGAAAACTTATGTACTAGGGCTCCCCTGAGGAGGGGACTCTGCCCCAACAGAAACTTGTCATACTTTCTAGGAAGGGCACAGTAAAAGCTCATCAGAAGTTCTGTATCATAAGACTCCATTGTCCAAGAGCCAAGCATGAAATAGGCGGAAATAATCACAACAACAGGGAAACAGCTATATGGCCTATCAAGAGATAATGGAGCTCGAAATTACACCCCTAAACACAAGTGCAGGCACTGCAGGTCTGAAACAGAACCTGATATACCCAGCACACATCTTAAATTGTGAACATGTGTTTAAGAAGTGAGTTTGTAAGGAAAAAGCAGAAAGAACATCTGCTACAGTAGGGTCTATGAAGAGAAATTCTAGAATGAACATTTAGTTATCCTATTTTCTTGGTTTTTCAGATACAAAACTATATTAGGTTTAGATTAGTTAATGTCTGGAAATATTTATTCCAATAAAGTACTACATAAAGTAATATTTAGATATGTTAGTACTATTGCTCTTTATCAAGAACCAGCGATATATTTTTAAAATAATTATGTCTTTTGTGTAAAAACTTATAACAAAATGTTGAAATCTTAGAAAATTGGGAGGAAAAGGATTTTATAATTGTCTCCTAAACAGGGCTGCTCTTTTGAAGATTGTTCTTATACAGCCTTAAATGATTATGTAGTCATAGCATTGTTTGTGTATGTCCTGTAGTTTTTTAAAAAAATGAATGCATGTTTTATATGACTTTATTAATTGTGTGCTGATAGTCTAGTTTCACATTCTGCATGTTAGTCACCTTCCAGGTATTAGACAATTATTCCTTTCCTCAACAAATACTAGTTGGCTCTTGATATAAGCTCTGTAGGCACACAAACCAAGTTGCCCAGTTAACTGCAATTTTGAGATTAATTAGTGGATTTGTTCGTTTGTTTGATTTAATTAGTATATTTTGACTCTGGTTTGGGCACTAGATCTCTGAAACTGTTTAGGTGTGTAAGGACACGCAGAACAGAATGAAAAGAAATGACTCAGTGGGTACCGAGAGCTCCCAGGAGAGTCAGCTGCAATGGCCGACAATGGGGCCAGGAAGGACACAAAGGAAGTGAAAGTTCCCACCAATGAAGACTTTAGGAAGGACTCAGTGTCTGAGCCTGCAATTCCATGCTCCTTTTCCTTTTGTTTTCTAGTAGCCTAGTAGGTACCTCTGAGCCTTGTGTGGCCTGTGTCTTGTTAAACAACTATTCTCTTTCGCCAAGTTGCTCCAATATTGATTCCTCATCTAGCCTTCGGGCTACTGTATGATGACTTCCTTCACAGATGGGATCCTCTGTCCCTTCCCATCCTAAACAGCCAGGTTCCTTGGTACCCACTCATCAGTCACCTTTCCACCCAGGCTTGCCTTGTGGGCCATCTCCTCTGTGCATGAGGTCAGAGTAGATGGCTCCCAATTGCCCATTTCTAAACCAGGCCTCCTTCCTAGATCTGAAAACCATTTTAAAAAAATAAATTAGAGGCGAGTATTTTATATTTTTCAACATAGTTTTTCCCACCTCTAACTGACATCTCCACCCACACTTGCTCCTTCTCGTATTTTCCTCAGTTGGCATCTAAACCTGCACTCTAGTTATAGAACCATTCCTCTCACCAAGCAGGAGGAGAGGCACCTTTTGTCCTTTTTTGTCTTTCTTCTTTGTCACCCTACTCTCATCTCTAATTACCTATGAGTACCACTTCCCGACTACTTCTCAGGCGCACAGTCATCCACACAGTTCTTTTCACATTCCACCTCTGTCTGTCTTGTGGCCCCTTTAGTTCAGGGTTCTCATTAGTCCTGGCTGACCACAGTAGTTGATGACTCTTAGTAGCTGTTGATGCACCTTCCAGCTTAACGTCTCGTTAGTTCATACGCAACTCTCCGCAAGACCAATGAACAACTGATGCCAATTTCTCAAAAGCTGTTTGGACATCCTTTCATCTGTTGCTCTATTTCATCCCCCTAGAAGTGCTCTTTAGGCTTTTCCTGCACTGGCGTTTTGCATCTTCAGTGTAACACATGTTTGCTTGTGAGCATGCTGATCCCAGGTGATGTATCATGAAGCAATGACCTTTTTAAATATTTGATGCAAATACCTTTTGGATTGGGGATGTAGCTCAGTTGTAGAATGCATCCTTAGCTTGTGCAAGACCCTAAGCCAAACACCATAACAGCACTTTTTTTTTTTTAAGTAGATATGTCTTAAGTGCTTCATATGTGCATAAGCAGAGCTAAACTAAGGCATTTACACTAATTTAATGCAACAAATTTATGAAGATAACATTATTACTACCTTTACTCCACAGTGAGGAATATGAGATACAGAAATCCAAGTATATGAAGCTAACATGTGGGAAGACTGAAGTGATTTTCACAAAAGAGACTGAGAAGCCATCTTTTTAAAGTTTTAAACTAAACTGAGTATGGTTGTGTGTGCTCAGTTCTGATAACAGCAGGGAAATTGAAACAAAACAAAAAACAAACTTAATGGGATAAATTAGGGAATACTCCAAGTACAACAAGCCAAAGCTCATCTTGATCTCTCCTCCTCCTCCACTGCCATCCTGCTCCTAGATGCAGCCACCCCTATGAGCTTGAAGAACTGAAGAAGTCCTACTGTCCATGAAAAGCCTCAATAGCTAATGGGAAGACAATAGGTCCATTGATCACAATATCACAGAAGGAAGCCAGTAGATATGGAAAACAATATCCAGAGCTCATACTGGATGATCCATTGCTTGATGTCATGCTCTGCCTACCTGCTGATTCATCCCAAGCACTGGGTGTGCGATCACAGCACATTTCACAAAGGGGCAGAGGCCAGGGAGCTATGAGCACAGAAGGCTATGAGCACAAGCGACCTGCTCATACGGTTCATACCAAAACAAATGGAGCCCTACACAGAGAAGAAGATGGCATTGCTCTTTTGGGATCTGATTACAAAAGGAAATATGATAAAGGAAGGGGCTGGGAGAAGAATGCTTTGAATAAGTTGGGTCAAAAAAAAAGGTAAAAGCAAGAAAATCTGGACTTCTCCTTGAGCTTTCTAGATGTGAAGCCCTACAAGGGCAAGTTGGAGAAAGCAAGGTCAAAATTGCATGTCAGAGCATTCAGCTGGCTGCTTGGACTCAATTCCTCTACAACAGTGTGCAGAATATTTGAGAATAAAGATGAATTGAAACAACAAATTTAGAAAAATGTCTTAGAGGGATTGATATCTTATTTTATCTTAGTCAATAAACAATGACTTACTTTTATCATGACCAAAACCAAAGAAAAGATTCTAGTCTTGTCTACTAAAAATTAATTGGGTTATTGAAGTTTATACACATATTTACAAGTTAACTAGATATCATTTCACAAAATACTTGCAGATTTTTCTTTCTCACATCTCCTAACCTCCTTGACAAGGAGAAGCCTTGTGTTGTTTCCCAAGCAAGGAATGTCCTCTAAGAATGTCCTCTACCCTTGTGGGCCTGCTTGTGTCATTGTCAGTTCTGATGAGATGATACAATTTGAGGTCTCTTCCTGCTCACCTGATCACATGGTGGCTTTCTCATGTTTCAATCTGAGTTTTGTCATCCATCTCTGCCTGTGATTTCCAGGAGGTAAACCCTTCTGATCTCAGCCCTCAGAATGTCCTGGTTTATTTTCCTTGGCCAAGTGCCTATTCCCTACTGTGTGATTTTTTTTTTTTATTTTCTGCTCTCTTGATATGGAGTTCTCTCTGTGAAAACTTCAAGTGAAGTGGCGACTCACATTTTTTAATAAGGCATGCCCTTCCAAACATTTGATGGGGAAAGTGGGACACAGTGGTAGACATGAGTCTAGAGTTCTCAGTTAATCGCCATTGTAAGCACGAGCTGCATATGGTGGTTAATTCAAAGTCATTTTTAACACACCACTTTTGCCATCTTATTTATGCCTTCTCAAAGTTACAGATGGTGGAGGACAGAATGAGTGGTTTATGACTGAGGTTTAATACTTTATGGGAGTACTGGTTTGGAATTTTGGCTTTGAAAGGTGGCTTGACATTTTCCTGATGTCTTTATTGTCTTCTTGGTCAATCTTAAGTTGAATTCTACATTCATTTTCCTCTTTCTTTCTCTCTTTTCTCACCACTGGCAAAATAGTACCAGTAATTCAATAAAGGAACACTTAACTAACAAGAGACCTTTTCAGGTAGATGTCATATTCTAATGGAAAATTATTGCACAATATATATTATCATAGCTAAGGCAGAACCAGTTTAAAGATCAATGTCTCAGAGCTTTTTCCTTCTACATGTGTTTCTAGAAATACGAAACATCAGTTCAATTAGCAGTAAACCTACTACTCTATAGTCAATAGAAAAAATAAGAGCGTAGGCTGAGTGTGGTGGTGCACATCTGTAATCCCAGAACTTAGGATGCTGAGGCAGGAGGATAGGTGAGAATTCAAGATCAGCCTGGGCTACAAAAGTGAGCTCAAGGCCAGCCTGAACTGTACAGTGAGATCCTGTCTCAAAAATATAAAGAGAGAGAGAGAGAGAGAGAGAGAGAGAGAGAGAGAGAGAGAGAGAGAGAGAGAGAGAGAGAAAGAAAGAAAGAGTGCAATATAGTTAGAAAAATTCCTGTTGGGCTAACATTCTAACATATCTTATTACTGAAACTTTAGTCTGACAAGAAATCCACAGAATATAATTGAACTAAAGTTCTAAAAAAATGTAAAAAAATATTTCAAACATGTTAAAAGTTTTAATACTTTTCTTTCTCTTCTTCCTCCTCTTCTTCTTCCTCCTCTTTCTTCTTCTTCCTCCTCTTTCTTCTTCTTCTTCTTCTTCTTCTTCTTCTTCTTCTTCTTCTTCTTCTTCTTCTTCTTCTTCTTCTTCTTCTTCTTCTTCTTCTTCTTGTGTGTATTTGTTGCTGGGCATTGAACCCAGGGTCTCCTACATCCTAGGGAAGTGCTCTAAATCTGCAAGTTTTCATCTCAGAGCTGGCACTTGATATTTAAATGAATTGGATAAGAGTTAAATAGTGAAGCACACTTAATTTGCTACTATTCTCAATTTTGTAGACAAAAGTATTCTAGAAACCATGGATCTGTAGCTCTTTAGTGTTCTTTTTATCTAGAGGTGGTGGCTAAATTTTTTCTCATGTAAATTCAGAATGCAACAGACAAGTGCTACAAATCCATTGAAAACTGGTCTAGTACAGAGGCTGAGACCATATAGGTTGTCTTGCTTTTTTCCTTTGTCTCCCAGTGAGCAGTCAGCTTGTGGGGATGAGTGAATGAATCTTCATGAACACAGGATTTGGACTCACAGCAAAACAGTCACAGCCAGGCTGGTGATCTGAAGTCCTCTGACCCCAGGGTGGCTCTTCTACTTTTTCAGACCCCCACATATGCGATATTCATGGCATATGGTTCTCTCACTGCAGCCCACACAAAGTAAGCATTTTCTACATTTGTAAAATGTAGAAAATATGGCACCTTAACATGTAAATCAGCTTTGTGTAAGTTAATGAGATAATTCTTGTCGTGGGATTAGTCCATCACGCCGTACAAAGTAAGTATACTCTATATATTAACTATTACTAAGTCTATGCAGCTCATCATCAAATGTTGATGAGCATTAGAATCATTCAGATATCTGTATAACTTAGTGGTCTAAAGTTTGATAGTCATAGTGAGTACCAACCTGAAGTTACAGAAAGGATATCAGCTTCATTTCCCTAAGTGCTGTACAGATATTCCCAGAGAGGTGGGAGAGCTATAAACAGTGAATCAGCCCCTAGCTTTCCCTGTTATAGCAGTGTTCCTTATCTGCATGGAAGGTCTGATCTTTAGGGTTAGTTACAATCTTCACTTCTTTTTCTTTTCAATTCACAAGCAGACTCCCTGCATCAAGGGAGTCTGGAGGTCTTTTGCATTTAATTTAACAAATGGAAAGGGGATCTTGCTACATTTTTTTTACTCAGTGGGCCATAATGTCTAGGTACCCTCTGATGTATATCATATCATCACATAAGACTCACGTTAATTTCAAAGAAAGTGACATACAGTGGCACACGAAGTGGTAAGCAACATGTCCAGGACATAATGAAGTATGATCTGAAGCAGTGCTGAAGCAGATGTCTTGGGAGAGGAAACAGTAGCAGCAAAACACGCAAGTGGCAGAGTCAAAGCAGGCTTGGGTCACTCACTCAGCCTCAACGAGATCATGCAAGGCAGCCAAGCAGAAAGGAGAGCTGGGGAATCAAAAGCACTTTGGAAGCATTGAAGCCACTGTTGCTAAGCAAAAGCCAGCTTTTTTGCACTGTAACTTTCCAGGAAGTGCTGGTCAGTTATAAATTTCCCTAGACTCAGAGACCTGGAAGTGTTGAGAGGGCAAGATCCACATAGCCATGAAATATCACCAGAACCCAGGAAGGAATGTGGGAGTGTAGAAGAGGAGCTAGGTCCACGGCTTGGTAGAGGTGTGCTCTCCCAAGTCTGTTCACCCATGGCTCTGTGGTGTTACAGTTCTGGGCTTGTGCGTGGAGTAGGCATATGAAAAAAAGATGTTCAACAGTATGGAGTACACTCTGAAATCAGTGAAGTTATGCTATGATTCATCTTCACTGTCTCCTGAAAAACTTCAAAGCTTCATATTGTTGTGAGTATGTAGAGGGAGACAAAGAAGAAGCTTTCACAGGAAGACAGAGTGTTTAGATTCCCAAATGTCCTCCTATGGAAATACCTTCTACCATAAAACAATCCTTGGCCTCGCTGAAAATCCTGGCTTGGTCTTCTGGTGAGAAAGGCAAGGGTTGTCAAATGAGCTATGCACAAATCAGAGGAAAGTGCAAGAGAAAGGTAAAAAAGATTAACAGTCATTGTTAGAAAATCTGACTGGTTCTCTTATGTGACTGTAAAACTTTGGTAGAGCAAAGACAAACTGTAGTGGAAAAATACAACTTTGGGGAGAAAACATGCTTATTGTCCACTACACAGTGCTCTCTGGAGCGGTTCATACAAACTTACACTTCATGATTACCCACTGCCCACTGCCTTCGCTGAAGAGTTGTTAAGGAATCTGATTAATGGAGCAAATGTGGTTTTGGCATAACAATCAAGATGGGCTCTTTAGACAAAGCAGGATTTGTCTACTTTGCCCAATGCCCATTCAAGATGGACAAGTCGACATTTTAAAAATGGAAAACAGATGTTTGGTACAAAGCATTAAAAGTGTCAGGTATAGATGAAGGACTTCGGCTGCTCAGATGGATGGGATCCAAGAGAGGAATGTGGAGCAACCTGACATTTCATGCAACAGGCATAAGTGTGTTCTAAAGTAATTGCAGTCTACCTTTAAGTATAGGGAAAGTAACCATATTTAGTAAATCAGAAAAGAATGACTTCTGAGTGATCCAACAGTTGTAAAAGTAATTGATAATCAGTGTAGACCATTGATTTGTAAGATCATTATTTTTAAATATCCTATAATTTGCAAAACTCAAAATTGTAAATATGAATACCTGGATATTTAACATTTAAGTTCTTTCCATGGCCATGAGACACAGTATAGAGAATAAAAGTAGAATGTTTAATAAACTTACCTACATTCTTCAAGCAGTGCAAAAGGGGACTACTTAAAAAATCAAGTGCGTATTTTAAACTTGTGTGCTTCTTTTTTTTTTTGGATCTGTACACTGGGATATTTTAAAAAGCTCCCTACATTTCAGTATGCAACTACACTAGAAAGTACTGGTATCAATATGGTTGTATGTATAACATATGTGACTATATTTTTTGACTTTTCAAACCTGGTATTTACTTGCATGTATCTTAACATATACAGAGGATCAACCTCAAATATTTATTGCTTGCATGCAACTCTATTTAGGTCTTGTTAATCTCTTACGACCATGAATGAAAACATGGATTCTATAGTAGAGAAACTCAGATCTCCACACACTAGCTATACAATCTTGGAAAAATGGAGCATTTTCTCTGTTCCTCAGTTCATTCATTTATTAGTGGCATAATGATGACACCTACCAGTTGACTTCTTGTGAAGATTGAATTAAAGATTATAAGTAAGTGAGACGCATGCAAAAATCTTTAGAACAATTTCTGCAAAAATCATTCCTTATATGAAAATGGGCCTTGCACATAAATCTCATCTCTTTTTCTGCTAGTCAAAAGCTGTTGATATTCCAACCAACATAAGAAGAATTGTTTAGACAAGAGATCATGTCTCATCTTGTACTCTAAACAACTGTGATGAAAACAACATGCAATGCGTTATTATAAAAATAGAAATATTAATAAATTGGAAAAATTATTCCTTTTTCCCTCCAGCCCCTCCAGAATTTGTCATTAGTTGATTCTTTATGATTGCCATTCTTTCCGCAGTAAAGTTGTATCCCGGTGTTGTTTTTATGTTTCATAAATGATGTAGAACATTAATTTCATATATTCATTTGCCATTTGTATTTCTTCCTCTGAGAAATATGTGTTTATTTCAGATGCCCATTTTTGGTTTGGGTTTTTTAATTGTTGGCATCTGATTTTTTTCTTTGTATATTATAGAGAAAAAACCTGTGTGTGAGTGGCTGTCGGTTAAAATCCCCGCCCCCACTCTTGGTTTCCTTCTCAATCTATTTATAGCTTTCTTTTGAAGTACAGAAACTTTTCAAAAAGATGAGGTCTGAGTTATTGATTCTTTGAAATGTTTCCTATATATTTTGGTTTTTGTTTACGAACTCTGCTTACACCTATGCCTTCAAGATTTCAATGTACTTTCTCTTCTAGTGTGTAGTGTCTGTTTGGTGTTTCTGCTTTAATGTTTAGATCTTGAATCCATTTGAAATTTAGCATAATGCGTAGTGATAGGCCCAGGTCTAGTTTTAATTTTTGACATGTGGAAAGCCAATTTTTCAGCACTTTGTTAAAGAGGCTACCTATCTTCCACTAAATGTGTTTGGTCCCTTTGTCAAAGGTAAGGTATCTGAGTGTGTTAGAAGTTGTGTCTGTATCTTCTAATCTGTTCCAAGTGAGGGACTGTAGTGCTGCCTGTCTTAATTTTGTTGATCATGATTGTCGTGGTTATTCTAGGTCTGTTCTGGTTCGAAATACATTTTAGGTATGTTTTCTGCAGATCTGTGAGGTATGTTGATGGTATTTTGATAGGAATGGCATTAAATGTGCATAACAATTTGGGAAGTATGGCCATTTTCACAATGTTTGTTCTTCTATTTCATGAGCAAGAAATAGCTTTCTATTTTTTGAAATCTTTTTCGATTTCTTTTTTCATAGTATTATAATTCCATTGTTTTTTCTTTTTCTTTTAGATTAAGTCCTAAGTATTTCAATTTGGGGGATGCTATTGTGAAGATCATTGTTTCTCTAACTTATCTCTCAGTGAGTTTGTTGCCTGTGTACAAAAATGATACTGATTTTTGGGTTCTGACTTTGTATTGCCTATGCTACTGGGTGTTTAAAATTAAATTTAGGAGTTTCTTGGTGCTGATTTTGGGTCTTTCATGTGGAGTATCACGTCATCTGCAAATAACTTCTTTCTTTCCAATTCTTTTTTCCTTTTATTTCTCTCTCTTGTATAATGACTCCAGTTAATGCTTCAAGAAGTATGTTGAATAGTAGTGTTAATGTGGGAATGTAGACTGGCACAAGCCCTATAGAAAGCATGTGGAGATGCCTCAAAAAACTAGGATTGGAAGTCCCTTTCAACACAGCTATTCCTGTTCTGGGTATTTTTTTCAAAAAGAATCAAAATCATCATACCATATTGACAGATATGCGCCCATGTTTATAGCAGCATAATTTGTCATAGCTAAATTTGGAAATGGCCCAAGTGTCCATTACATTAAGAATGGATGAAAAGATGTGGTATTTTATACAATAGAGTATTACTCAGCTATAAAGAAAGATACACTTGAAGTCTTTATAGGTAAATGGATCCAACTAGTGGCTATATTCATAAGTGAAATAAGACCAGCATGTGTAAATATCTGATTGTCTCCCTAGTGTAAGAACCTGAAAGAATAAACAAAATCTGAAAGGTACAATAGATATAGTAAAATTTAAAAAAAAATATAAGGAATAATAATGGATACTAGGGAAAGGAGAAATGATAGAAAAAAGGGAAAGGGAAAAATCATGTAAGCATATATATATATAGGATAGATGAAAAACTTGTACTACTAATTTCTATTACTGTTTTGAAAGTATCAATTAATGCTTAAAATTTTTATTTTGACTAATTTTAAATGCTATCTGTAACCTGAGCAAGTACATTGAGGACAGCAGTATGCAATACAGAAGTCACAGTTGAAAACCTTTTGTTTTGTTCTTTTAAATATATGCCATCTTTAATGATTTATATATTATTATTATACCATTTATTTTTAAATAAATTTAAATATTTACTATAGGGTCCACAGGGTCTATAGGGTCTTACTATGTAGATCAGACTTATAGTGATTCTGCTATTTTCAGCCTCCCAAGTGCTGGGATTAAAAATGCATGCCACCACAGCCAGTCTCTGTACACCCTGGGAGCAGGGCCTGCATGGCACACTGGGGATTGAACCCCAGCTGCTGCACTCTACCTAAGCAAGTGCTTTAGTGCACTGAGTTATGTTACCAGCCCCAAATTCTATTTAAAATAAATTAGAATATAAATAGTAAAAGGAGCAAGGGGAAAAATTAAAGTTTATTGAAAAGAACAGTGAATGTTTAAGTGTTAGATCCATCTTGCACATCTATATCTGGTAGTCTGAACAGCAAATTTGACAATAACAATATGTAATGCAACAGCCACTGTTAACATTCCATTCTTTTTTTCTGTAATTCTGCACCATTCATACTGTCTTATATTGCTTTTTTTCTGTCTTCATTATTGTTATTTGTTCTAGAATTTTTGTTTTTATTTTTCCTCTTTAAAATAAAAAATTAAAACTAGTCAATAATATGAACTAAAAACAAGCATTATATTTTTAAACTGATCAACTCCAGTACATCATTTACCATCTCATTAAAGTGTTTATATTAAAAGAGATGAAGGTGGTTGAATGGGTCTGCTTCTATATCTGCTTTCGATAGGCATGATCCATAGAAATCACCTGGCACATTTCTAAGAAGTAGAGTTAGCTGGGCATTGTTGCCAGGTGGGCTGGGTATGATTCCTATATGCATGATAAAATATTAGATAAACTGGCCCAGCTCCTGCTATTGGAATGTGCACTGAGAGGAGATTTATTACTTCTTTTTCCTTTCATCTACATTTTTTCCTCAGGAAAAAAACCACTTCTAAAATATATGCTTAGGTGTCTCTCAGAAAACATAGGGATGCTACTTTCAACATGCTAATGTCAGAACTCTGTCAAATTTATAGATTTGAACTTCATGAGGAAGCAGATTATCTCTAAAGGTGCATTCCACGTAAATTTCAAGTAGATTTCTTCTGCTGGATGATTATCTTCTCAAGGGCATGGACCTCTCTTACCATTTTTGTGAGTGTTTGGAGGGCTGGCCAAATAGCTCAGCAGATTAAAGCACCTGCAAGCAAACGCCAGAGCTGAGGGTTTGATTTCCGGGCATGCCTTGCGAGCCCTGCCCCCAGCGCATGCTGAGATGGCAGTTGAGACTGGGCATGGTGGCGCTCTCCTGTAATCCTATCTCTTGGGAAGCTGTAAGCAGGCAGATCACTATGAGTCCAAACTAATAGTGAAACCCTGAACACCCCATACACTCTTCCCTAAAATACAATCAATCAATCAATCAATCAATCAATCAATCAATAAATGAAAAGAGTTGGAGTGCTTTGTGCAACACTTAGTTTGCTGTCGTCAGTGGGACTGTCCAGAAATGTTAGCCCCCGGGAGAAGCAATGCACTCATCCAGACGTGCACCAATGTTCTCTGTGATTTTATATTGTTTTATCTCTCTGCTTGGACCCACTTTCTAACGACTAACACTCTCTTCTCTGCCTCACAGGATGCTTGTGGGCAACCTCTAATGCTCAAAAAACATCATCAGCTACTCGAGAGTCAAGGTGATTTCCTACTAGGTGGACTGCTCTTGCTGAGTGGCATGGAGTTTAGTTCATGAGATTGTGCAAGTCTGGGCTTCCAGGATGATGCTGACTTGCTGATGGCAGAAGATTCTCACTTATTTCCAGACACAAATATTATTCATTGAACATAGGTGGAAGATTATTTTTTTCACTACTGGGGATGGAACTTAGGACCTTTTGCTTGCCAGGTAAGCACTTATTCTCCTGATCCATAGTAGAAGATTATAAAAAGGGAAGTGCTTAAGAGGGAGGAAAATTTGGATGAGGGAAAGGAGAAAAGAAAAAAGTAGAAAAGTCATATATATATATATATATATATATATATATATATGATTATATACACAGGATGGGTAGGATGATTATAATATTAATTTCTCTTGGTTCTTTGAAGGGGGTAGTTGATGCTTAAAATTTGTCGTGACCTATTTTACACGCTTATACCTGGTAATCTGAGACACTACTTTGAAGACGACAATGTGCAATATAACAACCACTGTTGAATTCCTATCATCTTGCTTTTTGTTTTTGAAATTTTATATTATTTCTAATGTCTTACTTATTAAATTTTGTTCTCCTTAAAATAAAAAAAAGATTGTATATGTGACTTTTTCTCTACCCATTATTCTAAATCTTCATTCATAAATTATCATACCTCACCTTACATCAGATATTTTTCTAAACATAGAAACCCCACAAAATTATTTTTCACCTTTCTGACTACACTGATAAGTTTATTTTTATCTATCACAAAGGTAAACCCTGTAAACTTATATTCTTAGCCCTCTAGAAGAAAAGCTTAATGATACTATTACTCTAAAACATGGGTGCTTGGGCTTAATATCACTGACTTTCTGAATATCAAACATCTTAGACTTAACTTGGAATTTGTATTTTCCATAAATCACTGATATTCTAATAAATCTCCATAGGATGTGATAAAAGCAGTTACACATTTTTACACAGATATTTAGAAATATAAGCATGTAATAAATTTTAGCCTGCTCATCCTTTTACATTTTTCCTACTCTCTTACTCTCATTTAATATCTTTTTTTGTTTTCTCATGAACTAACCAGTTAGTTGAGAGAGAGTATCACAGTAACTGAAATTACATTAGAAGCAGCGCACATCTAAAAGAAGGGCTATAAGGATAGCCAATATTTTGGCCCTAGCCCTTCAAGGTCAGTGACTCAGCGACTCAGGACAGAACAGAACCTGTGCTGTAACATCCTATAACTCAGTGGTTTCCCAAATTTTCTGTTCAAGGAGATTAAGGTACCATAGAGGAAAGGGACTGAATGTATATAGAGTGCCTAAGGAGAGCCACCTAGAGAGAAAACATTCCCTCAGGCTTTCACAGACAGCAAACTGGTCAAGCAATGGCCGTGACTCATCCAGATGGCTGACTCTGACGGCAGTTCTACAAAGCACTGCACATGGTTCCAAAGTAAATGCTAATGGGATTTGACTGAGCTTGGGAGGTATAAAAGCTACATGTTTTCTCATTCCGGTCTTGTTTCAACTTGCCCTTAGCCACCCAGTAGATAAGTTTAAACATGATGCATAAAACATAAGGGTAGTTTAGTATGTTGAGCTGTAAAAGGCTCAAATCAACAGCTTCCAACATTGCTGGTTTTGCCAGCAACTCACTGTGATTATGTAACATTTGACTATGTATACAACTACCTTCTCTTAGATCAAAGTGAAGAAATCTATTGTACCAATAACCATTAGAAAATTTATCACGTCTACACCCTATGCTCTGTACAACTACAATGAGGACAACAATATGCATTGTATCAATTAGTGGGAATATACTACTAATGTGTTTTAAAACTGTCACATTGGAATTTCTTAGTAAAACTAATAAAATTAAAAAAAAAAAAAAACAAAGGTAAAAACCACCAGAAATAATCACTCTACATTCTTGATTACTTCTTTCAAAGGATTAAGTAAAAATAAAAACATCAAACTTGAAAAAACTACAAGTTAATGTAGCAAAAGCTAGCAAGACAGATGCAAAATAACTAGAACAACTAGGAAATGCTGCCATAACCACTCCATAATCCTTTGTCAGTTACAAAACTTTGCTTCTTTCCTGTACATCAGATCTGACTGTGTGAGCGGTGTGCTCTTCGAGTATCCTCATTTCAGGGACTCAGGGTGACAAAGCAGGAAGATCAGAAGCATAGCCGGTTCCAGTGGTCAGGGAGAGACTTTTAAAGGCTTGGCTTGGACTGGATCTCCATTATCCGCTTACAGCTTATTGACCATAACTAGGCACAGGAAGTGAAATTAGTCTGCTCAGAAAAGAAGTTTTGGGAGAACAGCTCTAATGACCATGACAGATGTAGGCAAAGTAGTTTATCTAATATGCTGTCTTTGAAGTTACAACAGGAAGTGTGTAGCTTTGCTTCCTTTCTTATCGGGAGCCTGTTTTATAAAACTATAGAGAATGAGAAATACTCGTAAGTAAGAGTTTTTATGAAAACAAGAAAATTAAAAGCCACTTCTATATTAATAATTTAGAAACAATAAGTCAATTATTTAATTTTATTTTTCTTCAAAGATAGAGTAATACAGTGTGGAATCCAAATGGGAAAAAAATTGAGCAGAGGAAAACACTGAGAGACAACATATCTGGTGTTAAGAATGTTATTTCTAGGTCAGAATTTCTTTTCTTTTTTTTCTTTTTTTTATTTTTACCTCTTTAGTTCAAATTACTCTTATTCTTATGCTGTTTTTATAATGGAAAACTTTGCTGCCTAAACCAGGAGACAGTGTTTTTGAGAAGAGAAAGCTGGAGGATTTTAGTGGCATGCATAAAACCAGGCTATTAACCAGTAGGCTAGTTATCTGAGAAAAGTCTTCTGTCCTGGAGGTTTAAAAATAATATTGACACTTGCCTTTGGAGGGTGCAACCTAATTAAGGAACAAAAGGAGCTGAAAGAACTCTGGGTTGGGCTTTCCGTTCTACTTGAGACAATGAGAGGGATGAACAGATGCTTGTCACACAGAATACCTCTGTTCAAATTTCAGCTTTTATTATTTTGCAGTGTTTTGTCTTCCTTTTAAGTATTGGATTTTTTATGAAGTCTAGCATATTAATTAGAAACATAACTATGCATTTTCAGATGTGCTTGAATCTTAATCAAACCATGGATTGTACAAGTTTTAAAGGGACAATTTTTTTCATGGTTTTAATAAGTAATTCAATGTAATTGTGACTGGCAACAGGTCAGTGGCCGGAGGCATGGAATGATTCCTGATAGTCATGTGGAGACTTTAGGGTGATCAACAGGGTGACTGAACATTTTAATTGAACCACTGACTTCATAGCATATGTGCTATAACCTACTGTTATATAATTTACATATGTGCAGTTGTACCTGAGTAAAACTGTGTAATTCAGTGTAACCTGTGAATAGTGTAGCTCAAAGGGCTTCCTTTACATTAAGCCACCAAATGCCAGTTAGGAATGGATCTAGACCTAACGTGTCATATATTTCATCAATGTGAGGATTGGAATGTGAAATTTTTAGATAAATTCAAGTTAGAGAAGATGAAAATAGAGAAAGAGGTGATACCTTTATGAAGCAAGAATATGAAATTAACACAGTGAAAGTTGGTAAATAACTCACCCTGTTCCTGTAAGTTACAAGTGTATGCCTAACTTCCATGGCTGAAATTTTAGGTAACTAGACAGAATCCATATCTGACACTAGTTTTTGGGAACTGTTCACCATGATTGAAATTTACCAAAAACTTTTTTAACCAACATAATTATGTTTTGTAATTACAAAGAAACTTTGTCATTAAGACAGATTGATATCTTTCAGGTACAATTAGAATACGGCTAACAAATAGTTAATGTAAATCCACACTGCTTTGGAGTTTCTAGACACAGTGGTAGATAAACAATTCTGTAAATAACAAAGTAATGAATGATAATAAGTGAAATTTAAAATTCCCAGGTAAATGTCAACACTTGGGTGCTATCACAGATTGAAGGTAAACAAATTGAGCCATTATAAAATTTAGAAATGATGTGCTTTTAATATAACGTAATTTCTTTCTTGCTTGTTTTCAGTACATTGAACTTTAGGATCCTAACAATATTCAAAAATTCAGGCTGATCATCATGATGATATTAAACCTTTAGTAATAACTAAAGTTATTTCTATAGGAAGAAATAAGAGCTGAGGTGAAAATATTCTTTTGATCCACCAGATCAGCTGTGGCTATTATGTTCTACAAAGACAGAGACATATGAGTCACTTTGATCTTCTCATCATTTATAAGGGCCACAGCTGATTGGATTAAGTTGCACATGCTCTCAAGTCTGAGGTCTCATTGAATAAGTAGAAATAACTTAAGTCTAACAAATGAAATGCTTGCAAATTGTCAAATTTTACTTCTATATTGAAGGATGATCCTCTTCTAAAAAAGTAGCATTAATATTTGCATGTTCAGTTGCTAAGTTGGCAAATAATAATTGTGAGCTTAGTAAAAAATACACTTTTGTATAGAGAACCCTCAGAAAACTTTGTATCTTGTATCTTGGTGTAAATAAGAAGACAAGGCTTTTTCATAGTTTTGAACATTTTTTTTTTCTCTAGGCCCTTCAAATAGCACTCAGGAAGCTTTATAAAAATTTTTAGAATTTAGGTTCTCAATGGTGGCTGTTATAATCACTTTGCTTACCATCTAACTAAACAATCCTGTTTTTAGGGAGATTAACTAAAAATTATTTGGATTCTAAAGATGAACAGGATTGCATTTTAAGATGATGAATACTCAAATCTTAAATTCAGAAATGTGTTGTTATATTGGTAAAGAAATAGTGATAATGTTTACTAGAGACAGTTCTTTTTCTTAGGAAATGTGTTGGATATGGAAAGGACAAGAGAGCTTTCAATAATCAAAAGCTCAGCGCTACACAGCAAGAACATCTTATAAGGAAAAATGTGCGGATCCTTGATAAGCCATTAGTTCACTGACTCATACCTTGAATATTAACTGCAATGTGGCAGAAATGGTTTTCGCCTTTTGCCAAGTCTTTCTTAGATTTCAGTGTCACAGAGCTGACTGCTAGGTAATGCACCACAATGAACTTTATAGGTGTGATTCATAAGAACCTTCCATAGACAAAGCTCCCAGTTCTTTTCCTTTCTACATGTTTGGAATTGAGATAACTCCTTTGTTTCCCATGGAAATATTATTTTTATTTTTAACGATAATAAAAAATAGTTTAGAACAAATTGCAAGCAATACAGTATTATACTAAACAAAATGATAGGATTTCAACAATGGTTATCACATTGCATATTATTGTCCTGAAGTTAGTTGCTTAGACTAGCAGATATAAGCATCCAAAATTGGTCAAAAATGGGGAAAAAAAGCAGAAAATCTTCCTCTCAATTGAACAGTGGAAATCAGCAGAACAATTATCAGGAATAGAGATAATTCTTAGCTTCAGTTTAAGGAACGAATATTAAAGAACAAATGAACACAATGGGACACGGTTGAACAGCTAAACTGGTATTTAAAGAAGAATTTCCTACTGACCAGGACCATCTTGTATTTCACATGAATGACAGGCATACTTTCACTGGATTCAGCCCCTGTGATATTGGGCTTTTTCTTAGCTAGCACCATTACATTCATGTAATTGGTAAAGGTTTTTAATCACATTTTATATCAAAAGCAGCATATTTAGGACAGGTCCAAGATACTGAGAGAGACTATGAGCAAGGGAGATGTTGCTACTTTTCAAAGAATAGGAGAATTCTCAAGAAAGACTGAACAAAGAGAGAGAGAGAAAGAGAGAGAGAGAGAGAGAGAGAGAGAGAGAGAGAGAGAGAGAGAGAGAGATTGGGGTACATGATTATGTATTCCAAAATTTTCTTTTATTCTCTCTGGGTCTTTTTTGAGTTGGACACCTGTCTACATTGGGAGAGCAGCTCCAATTTATTCAGTCCTCTAAATCAAATGTTCACCTCTATTAGAAATATCCTCATAGACATACCCAGAAATGACCTTACTTAGCCTTGCTGTCTTTCTATCCCTTAACCCGGACAAGTCTACACATAAAAGTGCAGCTGCACGAAAGTATACAATAGTTGCTCCTTTCTTTGCTTTCACTTCCCATAATGTCAGTTGCCTGTCGGCAATCATGGTGAATAAGTTTTTGGAATAAGTAATTCATAAATTTTTAAAAACTTTCATCATAAGTATTTTATTTTATAATTATTTATTGTTGCCTAAGTCTTACTGCACTTAATTTTATAAATTAAAAATATCACAGTTATGGATCCATAGTAAAATGTAGGCTATAAGGGGTTGGTTCTATCAGAATTGCAGCCATCAACAGAAGTCTTCTAATGTGCCACCCACAGTGAGAGAGTAATACTCTCCTGGCATTCTACTACCTCAGGACTTGGGACACACAATTCTTTTTAAAAAATATTTAAATTTTTTTTAGAAATAATAATAATTTATTGTTTTCAAAAACATGATTGGACATTCCCAATAATTGATACAATGCATATTGTTGTTCTTGTAGTAGTTATACAGAGCACAGGTATACACAACTATTCAAAGCTAAATCAAAAACAATCTCTCTGTGCTTAGAAATATCTTACAGTTTAAACATAGCTTTGTCATGGTATTTATTACTTTTTAACATACCAATTAGGATACATTTTATTTATCCTCCTAGAGATTCTACTCCTAAAGCTCATAGACTATTATTTTATAGCCTGACATAAGCTGTGTTTTGTTGAATCTTTTAGAAGTTCAAAAATTGCTTATTGATGTTTTTGCTATCAATCAATATATAGTTTAGAAATCAGAGATCATCTATATGTGCATACAGATTACTTAAAAATTTTCTATTTGTGTTTAACAGGTAATTTAAAACTAAGGTCAGAGTAGGTTAAAAAGAAGAATCTTTTCTATGCCTCTAACACTTCATCAGAACTTCCAATCCATAAGCTAAACCAAATGGCTGTTATTAACACTTAGTACAGATTTTTATGACTTAGGGTGAAATTTGCTATATATATATATTTTTAAGTACTAAGCTTTGTAAGTTGTTCGCTTTTTGAAAAGTGTAGCAAATGACGTTTGTTTTGTGTGTGTGTGTGTGTGTGTGTGTGTGCGCGCGCGCATGTGTGTTGCTCTCAAATCATAAAAACAGGCAGAATATAAAGAGAAGCTCATATAAGTGTAAAGGTTTGTAACTTAAATGTCACAAAAAGATATGACATAGTTCTTTTAGTTGTATCATAAAAATGCAACTCATACTTTATTTCTTTTCGCATTTCCATACCTTATTCTTTTCTCATTAATAGCTCTGAAATTTTGTAATGTTAGATATTTAAAGTTTCCTTTTTATTTACTTTCACTGATAAGTCCCTCTACATTTGCCAAATCACCATTTAACTCAGGGCTGAGGATGTAACAAAATCAGAAACTTGATTTTGCTGCATCATTTCGTACTTATTTTTTTAAAAAATAACCATACTTTCTACTTCTCTATGAACCTAAAAATCTAAAACTAAAACCTATTAAAAGTAAATAGTTGAAATGCCACTAATAAAACAATTAAAAGGATCAAGTTGTTTAGTAGTTAAATGTTAGAATGGTCATATTTTGCTTTATAGTATAAAGTAACATCTACTAAGAATATTCAATTTAAAAATCAGTTTTCATTTTTGAGCAATAGCTTGAAAATATTATTACAATCCCCAAGAACATTATATTTTCGTTTCAAACATTAGGATTTGTCTCTTTTACATTGTATGCTGTATTAACAGACTTATGATCATCATTATCCCATAGATAGTATGAGCACTAGGACAAACTTTCATTTCAGAACTTTCTTCTTTATGAATATGAGAACTGCTAGATGACAAGTAATTTAACATGCTCACTACAAAGAAAGAAAAACTGAGGTAAAATATATTAATTAACCTGATTTAATCATTGTTACCTTTGTCCATGTATCATAACCACATTTTGTTCCATAAATATATATAATTATTATCTGTCACTGAGAATAAATTTTAAAAAGCAAATCAAAATGTACAAACTGGGGCCAGCGAGATAGCTCAGTGGCCTAAGTACCTGTTTAGGAAAGCTCAGGGACCAGGGTTGTCACAGTCCAACAGATCCAGGGAAAGAGAAATCCTCCTCAATCCTACCTCACTCAGGTGAAATCCTTAGGAGCACTTGTGAATCGCAAAGTCTTCAGGCACGCACTTGGATGTAAACATGGG
>PVJA010011586.1:41876-54455 GCA_004027025.1 Myocastor coypus | reverse complement strand
CTCCCCTCCCTTCTCTTTTTCCAAATTTCCCTAGTGTTCCTTTTACCTAGTTATGAGTGCTTCCAACCTTTTTTCAAAACAAGTGCAAAAAACTACCAGTGCAAAGAGAATATATTACTCTATAATAAGATAAAGTTCTAAGCCAGTGGTAACACAGGGCCAGGTGCTCCTGCATTCCAGGGAGCACTTGAAGTGAGCCTAATGCTGCTCAGCTGGCCCTGCTGCCTGCCCTCACAGCGATCCTATGCAACGAACCAGTGCACTTGGCTTCTTGGCATTTGACAGTATTGGTTTTGGTTTCAGATAAAACTGGTCCAGCCAGAAGTCACATAGTGTGCTTGGCAGGCAGCTGGCGTAGAGCGAGCTTAGGAAAAGAAGATAGAGACCACGACCTCTGCTCTGCTGCTCCCTGCTTTAGACATTGTTTCTCCTTGCTGAACTTCATCATCCATGGTAGAAGAGGGTAGACAGTAATACAGGAAAGGGTATGGAAAGAATGCCAGCATGTAGCAGGAATTTGACAAGTTCATTAGGACTTTAGGACTTCCTCATTATCTGTATCATTAGAAAGCAGCCCATTGTGCTGCTGGCGTCACTGTACTAACTCCGAGCCACGTAGGGCCAAGAATGCCCTTTCCTCATTTGCCTTTCCCAGCAGTTGAAGGATGGGATTGACTAAAAGCTTGCTAAATCTTCTGGTGTAGTCCTCACGCCCAGTGCAAGGAATTTATCCTTAGGTCATGTAATACAAAGTGTATAATCTTAGTGAAAATCACATTCCTTTTAAAGAAGAGAAGTTATTCTCCTTGGGAATATGCTATGAAGATGATGATTATTATTTTTTTAATATCACCATGTGGGAATTGCCTTTCCTCTTCCTATTTCACTTTTCTTCTATCTAATACAAGAGTAATTTTTACTGCATTTCTTTGATTTTTGGTAAGACTGACAGATGGTGACTGAAATTTTTCTATTGTATAAAGCTGCACAACCTATATTGTTCAACAGAGTAGGAACTTGACACCATTGTAATAAAAGTTTATACAATGAAGATATTTTTTTAAAAACAGATCTTCTATCTCTTATAGACAAAAAAAGTGACCTTTGTACTTTACCACAAATGATATCAAATAGGTTCATTCTAGATTGTGACTCTAGTTACTGATGAAGGGTAGGACCTATAATTCCTGACGTTTTCCTCCTTCAGGCTGACAGTGACCCTATCATTTAATCCTGAGGAGGAGAGTGAGTAGCATTTCTCTCAAGTTGTCTCACCACTTTGTGGTGTAAGACAAGATTATTTTTCAGCTTCCAGAAGGTAAAATTTGAGCTTTTTTGGCTTTAGCCAGCATAGTAGAATATTCCTATAGGTCCAGGGTTAGTGGGTTTTGGGTGCTCAAGCCTTTTTCGAGAGGTATTTTCTACTGCTTTCTGTACTGAACAAAGAATTGGTCAAGACAAGTGCAAAAGGTAGAGATAGCTTTTATTCTTACTAAAGGTATGGGAAGAGAAGAAAAAGGCTTGGCAGGCGAGATCGCATACTTTTCCTGAAAGTAGGAAAGAAGTATTCTATGGGGCAGAGTGGTGCTCTGTGAAGGAGAGCGCATTCATTGGCGGCCATTTTTGTATGCTCCCTGCCTCAGACTCATATTGTATATAGTCCATCCTAGCACAGACTTGTTTTTTTTTTTTTAAATTATTATTATTTTCTTTTAATAAGAAATAATGTGACATTTTCAAAAATACAGTAGTACATTCCCAATAATTGATACAATGCATATTGTTGTCCTCCTAGTAGTTATACAGAGCACAGGATGTAGACATGATAATTTTTCTAATCATAATTGGTACAAGAAATTTCTTCTCATTGAACTAAGAAAAAGTAGTTGTATATGCAGTCCAGTAGTATTCCATAATCACAATGGATTATTGGCAGAACTGGCAATGTTGGAAGCGGTTGATTTAAGCCTTTTACAGCTCAGCATACTGATCTAGCTTTATGTTTTATTCCTCGTGCTTAAACTTTTGAAACTTGTTTAAGTTCTTGTGAGAAGAACTGATGGTAGCTTTTCAATTAGTTCAAAATGCAGGGCTTTGGGAGCTGTCCTAGAACTCTGATCCTTAGATCACACCCAATTTCCCAGCTAGTTAGCTGCATCCTAATCTCCTTCCTCATCTGTAGTTGGGAAGTTAAGCAGGAGGACCCCGAGTTGGAGACCAGGTCGGGCCAGATGGTGAGTTCAGCATTATTAGCCTGGGCTGTGTAGCAAAGCTTTATGTCAAACAAAAAATAAAAACTGCTGCCAGAGAAGTAAGTTTTATTGAGTATTTCTTGATACAGTTAGGACCCACATATTTTCTTGGTAAATGTAGCTGGCACATCCAGATTGAGTAAAGTGTGGCCATGCAGAGAGGAAAGTTTTAGAGTATTAAGATATTCCTGGTAAATTTGCTTTTAAATGTTTCACAAGAGCATGTGTAAAATAACACAGGCCTTAATTGCTAAATTCAAATTTCAAATGAATATCCTTTAAAATTTGTTCAAGTTCCTATCACTTAAGAATTAAGTGCAGTAGTTTAACAACAGTGGTGGTAGATGGTGCGATACTGGTCAGTAGTGTTGAATATCAGTTCACCTGGAAGGTGTCAAATGCGTGACATGGGCCCTCAGTAGCTGTGGTGGTTACTGAGCTCATATAGAATAGAATAATACATCGAAGCTTAAGTGTGACTCAGCTATAGTCATGTGGACGGGCAGCATCAGATCTCAGGCTAGAGCCTGCATGTTGTCTGAAATTCATTTGCATCTTGAAATCACTCAGTGTTCTGCCTTGGACAACTGCCAGCGTGAAAAATCCAGTAGGATTAGAAAACAGTAAGAGTGAACTTAAGTACTGTGTGACTAAACACTTTTTTTTCTGGTTGCAAAATTAACGTGCTTAGCCCTGGATATTTGAAAGAATAATCACCCATGCCACCCATGATGTAAAGGACTTGCATTTTATCTGCTTCCCAAAGCGTCTTCTGATTAAGATACACATTCACATGTTTTATGTAGAAACGAACCATTAGTGGCCAAATACTTTGGGAAAACGGTGAGTCAGACAGATTTCTGCTTGTAAGAGCTTCCCATAGATGTGAGTGTGCCTTTAATAGGCTTCCAAGGTGGAAACATAGTAAGGAACATTTTTCAAATGCATTCGTTAAAAGAATATTGGTTTATATCTTGGTATTAGCATTAGTCCAGTGAATTCTATAAGGAAAATATGTCCGTACAGAGTTTTTAACATTTTGATTTTAATCACATATATTTTAGTTTTACATTTCTTTCTCTAGGTTTGTATTATAGGTTATTTTAATCATTTTACACATTTAAAAATGCTTTTTGCGCTAGGCTAGGTGGAGCGTGTTCCTAGTATCAGTTACTTGAGAGGTTGAGACAGGACTATCTCACATTGTTGGCTGGCTTGGCCAGTTTAGTGAGAAATGTCTCAAAATAATTTTTTTAAAAAGGGGTGGGTAATGTAGCTCAGCACTAAAAGTGTTTACCTAGCACGTGTGAGACCTGGACTCAGTCTCCAGCTGGGAGGGTAGGGGACAGCTAGTGAACTCTGTGCATGTGTGTGTGTGTTTGTGTGTGCGCGCGTGCATGCGCGTGTGTGCATGCATGTGTGTGTGTTAACTTTTCACCTTTGGAACACTGGTGCTGTTTTCAGTGAGACCATGTAGTCATTGACTGAAAAGTCATGTGTGTTGGCCTCAGGAGAGCGTTGTCTCAACTCCTGCGGGTAGTGAGGACAACAGCCTTGGGATTTAGTGCATAGCTAGAAGCCATGAAAGCCTTTGCAAGTTTCAGAGACACATCTGTGTGTGATGGTTCTGTGACTTACAGGGTGAGGTGGCAAAGAAAGGCCATCCTTACAGGCTGTGGGAGGAGTCAGGCAAAGGAATGAGGTATCTGTGTGCACGTTGCTTTGAGTTGTGTATTCTTCAGGTACAGCCTGTGTTTTCCAGGCCATATGGGTGTCTTCCCAGGAGTACTGGCAAATTTTGGCTGCAGGAGTTCTGATTATTAATCTCTGTGTGGTCTGGGGCGGTTGAAAGACTTGGGAGTGCTTCGGTATAGGTAAAGAATCTGGACCTTTGGAGAGAGGTAGATTTGAAGGAGAAGTAAGCTTGGAGCAGTTGGAGAGGACTGTGTTTGAAGCCATTTAGTAGCTAACTCAGTGCAAGAAGAAATCTTTCTGTTTGAACTGAGAGTTTAACTCATTTTTTTTTAAATTAACAAATATTTACTGAAAGACAATGAAGCCACACATTGGGCCAGGCCCTAGCAGCTAATTGTACTGAAAATACTACTAAACAGTACATGGAAATTATATTCATGGAATAAAATCACTTTGGCAGGAAGGGAAACATGATTCAATCTTATTACAAATACACATCTCTGAACAACCTCCAGGGGATCATAAACAATGGTCTTTTTGTTTTAAAATAAGGGAAGTCCAAATTGCCAAAATGCCAGTTACTGTGCAGTTCCAAATGCTGTTTTCTCTTTTTTGTACCTAGGATGATGGAAGGCCATCTGGTTCCTTAGCTGTCTTAACCTTTCATTGATGTGATTCTAGAATGTGTGGTTGGGCATGTGCTTCCTCCTAGCCCCCAAAATGTTCCTGAGAATTAGTTTGGCCTGGACTTCCGGAGGTGAGCAGTAATGCCTCTTGGCTGGGTGCTGGTATCAACACCTGCCTTTTTGGGCCTGGGATTTTTCATGGTTTGTCTGGAGAATGCTCCCGTGACAGTGGAGTGGAGGGCAAGGTTCACTGGAATGCCAGAGGGGAGATTCCTAAGGCAATGTTGCGTATGCTGTGGGGCTGGAGGGCTGGAGGGCTGGAGGGTCATTGCTATGGAAGCCAGAGGTAGCTAGCTTTGGCCTGTTCTTTCCCTGCCTGGGGCGCAGCAGGCGCAGGCCGAGCTGCCAGTTTGACACCAGGCAACAGTAGAAGTTATTCTTCATCTGAGTGGACTCTAGTAGTCACTTTTGTTGCGTTAAACATGTGACTCATCTATTTAAAAGGACAGCCAAGAGACTGAGAATAGTCTGCGACAGTTATGAGACTTTGGACAAATGACCTCTCCTGTTTGTACTTGTGGGTTTTGTTTGTTTGTTCGGTTTTTTCATCTGAAAATGAAGAGACCATACCCAGCTGCTAGGCTCGTGCTTAGGATTAATTGAAAGTATTCATAAGTAAAGCCATAAAATGTTGGCAGTAAAAACCTAGGAATGTGATTCTCATTTAACAGTGAAATGCCTATTGATTAGACATTAACATCAGTCACTTGAAAAGTTGGCAAGACTTCTTTCTTTTTTTTTAAAGATGTACACACAGTAGTTGATACTTGGCTTAGGGTTGCCGTTTGCCAAATATAAGTAGGGCTGTTTTGTAACTCATTAATTCATGGAATGTGATTCTCTGTAAGCAGGTTTTCCAGCCCTTTGCATAGCAATCATTGGAAAAGGCTGTACCCAGTAAGATGGGGAGATAGTGAGTGTACAATGTGTATATTATAAAATTTTATGGTCTTTCCTCTAGGAAGGAAAATAAGCAACTAACCAAGTATGTTCTTCCCTGAACTTTATTGTTGGCAATGGTTCCCAAGGAAAAGACGTTATCTCTGGGCCTGCAAAAAGTCCCTCTCTTTTTTTTTTTTTTTTTTTTGCATTTTAGGGAAGGATCTACAGGGTGTTCAGGGTCTCACTACTAGATTGGACTCATAGTGATCTGCCTGTTTACAGCCTCCCAAGAGCTGTAATTATAAGCAACACATGTGCCACCAGGCCCAGTCTCAGTTGCTGTGTCAGCATGCTCTGGGGCAGGGGCCAGCACCTGAACCCCCAGCCCCTGCACCTTAAAAAGTCTTTTCTTAAGAAGGTTGACTTTATTTTTTGCTTCCATATTCCTGGCACAGGTTCCATTCCTTGTACAAAGACTGGAAACTGCTCACTAGTTGGTCTTTCATTAGTCACATAATTTTCACATTTGCAAACTACAAGCAGCCCTTCTACACTACAAATAATATGTAAGGAGAGAACCATTACTTACTACTGATAACATGCCTTGAAAGAAAGTGGCCCTGTTTGAGTGGGCTATGGATTTTCTTTCTAAGCTCCTGATAAGTTTCCTGCCTGTGACAGTGCCCTTCTCTTGGGCGTGGAGAGGGTGATGACATCTGTGTGAAGGTGTTCTCGTCTTCCTGTGAGCCCACGTGCATTTCCACATGAGCACATCTCATTAAAATTTGTCAGCACCATTTCTAGAGGGAGACAGGTTATTATTTTGATCACACAGCAGACACCTGCGGTTTTCTTCATGGAAGGCCTCCTGACTAGGCTACAGCTGGTCCTAAACTGAAAATGGGTGCGAGCCTCAGAGTCAAGGAGGAGGACGTGTGATTGGGCAGAAGGACAGTCTGCTAGAGTGTGTCCACATTTTAACTGGTGTGGCTTCTGAGAAATTTAGGCTTTCTTATTGAAACTTGCTGCTATTTAAACAATTTGAAAGCATGTCATCTCTTACGGTTTTGTCACTTCAGAGAACTAGGTAATTTTAAGGTTTGTCAAGCCCCATTGAGTTTCCTGACAGTATTCATGCTTTATGAAAATAACAGCATCTGCTCTTTGTGTAAAATCGTTCTGAATGGTGAGTGCTTTTAGAGTTCATGAAGGTAAAAAAAGACATGGGGAAACCAGCTGTTCTTTTTTTATCCTCTTCTGAAGTAACTACACAGAACCCTTTAATAATCTTCCAGCTTTTTAGGGAAGGATGCACTATAAATGAAAATCAGTGCAGCCCTGGCTTGCAGACTGTAAACAGCGGAAGCGTATCAGCTTTCTCAGGGCCATTTCCCTTTCTGCTTCACATTCACTCTGTGTTTGACACTGTGGCACGTGCCTGTATGTTGCTGAGCTTTTGTCACATTTTCCATTCTTAACTTGCTTTAAGAAACTCACTCTCTATACTTTGTAGCCTTCATGCCTTCTAACCAGAGGGAAAATATTTAATTATTTTAGATCTGTATTTGAGTATTCATATTTTCAGAAATTCTTAAAATGCTTACTATTCATTGTTTTTTTTAATACAATTTATTTTTTTATGTATTTAGTACAGGGTGTATAGGGTCTCACTACACAGATCAGGCTCGTAGTGATCCTCCTATTTCCAGCCTCCCAAGGGCTGGGATTATAGGTGCATGCCACCAGACTAGTCTCAATCACCATTACAGTGTGCCCCAGAGACAGAGCCAGGATGGCACACTGGGGATAGAACCCCAGCCTGGGCTTCTGCCTAAGCAGGTGTTTTAATCTGCTGAACTACCTGGCTGGCACTTTTTTTCTTTCTGAGGCATGTTTGTGCTGTATAGGTTAGGCTGGCCTATTACATTCATCACTCTTAAATTTTGAAAAATCTTAATACAGAAAGCCTATTGAAATTTATGTCTTGTGTTTAAATATGTGTCCATTTTTAGTGTTCATCATGAGTTATGGAAGCACTTATAGCATTCTAGATTCATTGTGATTTAAAAATCAGTTTTGGGCCGGGTGTGGGCACATGCCTACAATCCCAGCACTTGGGAGGCTGAGGCAGGAGGATCGGTGAGTTCTAGACCAGCCTGGTATACTAAAAGTGAGCTCAAGGCCAGTCTGAACTATACAGTGAGACCCTGACTCAAAAAAAAAAAAAAAAAAAAAAAAAAAAAAAAAAAAAAAAAAAAAAAAAAAAAAAAAAAAATCAATTTTGTCTGTTTTCCTTGGAAATATATTTCATGTCTTAAAGCAGTATCTTAAATTGATTTATTTGGTACCTGGAATTGAACTTAGGACTTACACCCGTCGAGGAGGCACTGTGCCGCTGAGCTGTACCCTTGGCCCTTCTTGATTTTGTGAAGGATTAAATATTTGCTAGAGACAAACTCAAGCTTAATTTTTGGCATGAGATAGTAGTATAGGATAGAAACTTTTCTTTAAAAAGTGCTTCAGTGTTATCTCTTGAACAGTTACTTTTTCCCCAAGGATTTGAAATGGTAGCTTTAACATATATTCAACTCATTTTCATGTATGTGTTTGCTACTGGCTTTTTCAAAATCTGTTTTCTTTTCCATCAAAAATATTTCACTTGACATGTCTTATGGAATGATTTAATAATCTGATAGTGCAAGACATAAGGAATGTTTTAAGACCTTCTATTTTGAAATTGTTTAGGCATCAAGCAAAATGTAGAATTGGAAATAAGAATTGAATTAGTTGAATTACACTTTTTTACAAATGTCGGGGTTGGTGATTTTACTGTACTGAATTTTCCCATTCAGAAACTATTATCTGAATGGACACAATGCCTCTTTCTTCCCATGATGTCCTTTTCTCCGCTGTGAAGGTGTCATCGTACCAGGAAGTAGTTTTCCTTCGTGTGTGCAAGCAAGTACACCATCTAGAATCTACAGAATTAAGTGTGTATCTTTACACACTTGATTAAAGCTTCAGTGTTTCTGACCCATTCTAGAGCTACTTAATCAGAAGCATGGGAGTGGATTCCTGCCCCTGTGTAATAAATAAGCCCTCCAGGTGCTGATCATGGACAGGTTGAGAATCCCTGGTGGAGTACAGAGCCTTATCTTAGCATAGCCTTCACTTGCCATGTGGGCTATTGCTAGAGCTATTTTTCTGTCTTCAGGAAGAGGGCTGGAGCAGGGCTGGCCTTGTCTCTGAGCTGCATCCCCAGTATCTGCCAATCCCCTTGTAAATTTTGAGCCACTAAGTTGCCCAGGATGTGCTCCACTTTCACAATCTTCCTCTGCCTCTATTGTAAGAGTGCGTCTCCACAGCCAGCTGGAATGGCCAGCATCTTATAGGGTGTCCGTGCTCAGAAGTGAGTGCTGTATTATTATCTGGGTGCTTTCTGATTAGTGAGAACTGAAACAGTGAGGAGCGCAAGCATTAAATGGGGAGCAGAAGGGTAGGACTGAAGTGTGGTGCACTGTAGTTTGGTGGGTAGCTGGCAGTGCTGAGGAGAGCCTGGAGATTCTCAATTTGGGATGGTGGGGATCAACTCTGATCAGTTCTCATTTCCCGTTCTACATTTTGCTTTGAGAAGCAAAGGCCTGATTCTTGGTGTAGGACGGTGAGTCCTGTTTAGCATTGGCATTTTTTAAGCAGCTGGATATACAGTGCCCTGCTCTGATTGAAAATCCTGACTTCCATGTAAAGAGTTTGTATCTTATTGCACAGAGTAGATAGAATAAGACACTTCCATCATATTTCTATAGTTTAAAGGAATTTAGAGGGCTGGGGATGTAATTCAGTGGTGTGATGCTTGCCTCTTCCACGTGAGGCTCTGAGTTCAATCCTCTGTACTACAAAAAATTAAGAATAAAAAATATAAAACTGTCAGGGTAAACAAGTAGAAGATGCAAGTGAAATATAGGTGTAATACTTTCTTTCACATGGTAAAGATTAATGTATGAAAGTATATAAAACCTCAATTATTGAGAAACTAGAAAAAATGTTAATATAGTCAACACTGTTAAAGTACTGAATTCGAAAAACTAGAGTAAGTAGAAAATGAATATGATTTGCATGTGACTCAAAAAGTTTATAATTTATAGACAGGATCAAGTGTTATGAAGCCACCATGATTTGCTTTTTGAGACGGAGCCTCAGGGTGCAGCTCAGGCAGCCTTCAGTTCTCATGCCTCAACTTCTGAAGGGCTGGGATTCCAGGCATGAGCCAGCATGCCTGGCTCTTGATCTCGCTGATGTTAAAGGTCAGCTAGGTCGTCCAAGAGCAGTATGTATAGAATTCAGGAAGAACTTACTCGGTGATTAGTTCTCCCAAGAGCACAGGAACTTTAGTGTGAAGGTGAGAGGAAAGATGGGGGTTGCTAAACCAAAAAAGGAAGAGAGATTCAAAATGAGGCATGACAAGGCTGGAGGATGCTGATTGATAGACAGAATGGAGTAATATCTTAGGAGCAGAGCATATAGTTGGGTAGGAGTAGGCAAGGCTATAGGTAAAACAGTCTAGTGGTGTTGAGTTCTTCAGAAGTTACAGTGGACTGACTTTTTGTTTTGCTTAATATGCCTTGTTTTTTGAGACAGGATCTTACTGTGTAGTTCAGACTGTCCTTGAGCTCACTAGGTAGTCCAGGCTGACTTTGAACTCATGGGTGATCCTCCTGCCTCAGCCTCCCAGGTCCTTGGATTATAGATGTGTGCCACCATGCCTAACATCTTTTTTGTTTTTAGAAAGAGTATTTTTGCCTCACTTGCGTTGCGTTTATTTTATTTTTTGTAGCATGTAATACTACACTGAGATAAAAAAAAGATTTCAGTTAGGAATTTAGAACATGTTGTTATAAATTTGTGTTTGTACATCACAATTTCTGTTGTGTAGATCCCCTTACTGCCTTCTCTGGAATGCTGGGATTACAGACATGTGCACCACACCCGGCTCGCATCACAGCTTTAGTGTGCATTCCATTCAGCCTTTCTCTGTATGGGAGGCTCAGACATTTTACTCAGATTGAGCCTTTTCCACTGTGGGTGTGGCCTCAGTTATTCTTGCTACTAAAGCTCCCTTGTTTGAGATTCACAGTGGCTTCCCTGGACTCCTGCCTGAGCCGCATTCCCTGTCCTAGGCTCTGGCTCCTGCACCGTCACTAAGAGTTTCCTCTTGGATCTGGACCTTGAGTTCTAGTACGAGCCTGCCACAAATCTGACCTGCTCAGACCCATGGCCACATCCCCAGCCAGGCTTCTGAGCATCCTGTGACTGCCTTGGGATCTTGGCTGCCATGTCACCTCTCGATCTCTTCAGTGTGTCCACCGTAGCCATCCTTACAGTCTTTGTGCTTATTTTGATGCTGGGCACACATCCTCCACAGCAGCTCCTATCCCAATCCCATCCATGCTGAATGAAAGCATTTTATCCTGTCGATTTTATAGCATGTTTCTAGTTTTTCTTTCCTTTGTGGAGGTTTAAACCCAAGCCCTTTGCACTGAGCTACACCCTTAGCTCTTTTTAAACTTTTTCTTTTTTGGAAACAGAACCTGGTTAAGTCACTAATTTGTCCAGGCTGAGTTTCAACATGTGATCCTCCTGCCATAGCCTCTCCAAGAAGAAGGATTACAGGTGTGCCCCACATTGCCCTTGTTTTTTTTTCTCTTTTTGAGACAGGGTCTCGCTGTACAGTTCAGGCTGGCCTTGAGCTCAGTTTTGTATCCCAGGCTGGTCTCGAACTCTCACTGATCCTCCCGCCTCAGCCTCCCGAGTGCTGGGATTACAGGTGTGCGCCACCATGCCCGGCCTACATTGCCCTTCTTAATATCTATTCTTAGTGTTCTAGTGTAGGCCTGTTTTGATAATCTCTACTTGTCTTGGGTTTTCATTTATTTTTTCAAGACAGGGTCTTGATATGTAGTTTAAAGGTACTGTGTAATACACTATAGGTATATTTCTAAACCGTGAGTCAGTTCATAATGATACAGGAAGAAAAACTGATCTGGGGGTGGACCACCTCTAATAGGTAACCTGCAAATGATATAGGGAAAACCGGTCCCCAATCTGAAAAGTACCTGGGACGAGTTCGTGTTCTCTAAAACTGAAGAAAGAATTTTAGGAACAAATGGAGGTAATGGACAGAAAAAGAACATATTTAGTAAGGGAAAGAAAGCTCCTCTCTGAGAGAAGGACAGGAGGGAGGGTCCTGAGTGGGGGTCCTCCAGGAAGCTGTATAGAGGAAAACCATGTGGTGAGGCAGCTCTAAGATTGTGGAGAAGACATGGGACCTGGCTTAGGTGGGTATTAGTTGGGACAAAACTGTGGTCAACCAATGAGATAGCAAGCACCATTGCTCAGGTAAAATGGATTAAAATCAAGATCAATGGGAAAGCCAGTCATGGAGCAAGCAGGTAAGAATACAGAGCAGTGGTTCTCACCCTTTCTAATGCTGTGACCCTGTAATACAGTTCCAAATGTTGGGGTGACCCCAAATCAAAAAGTAATTTTGGTGGCTACTTCAAAACTGTAATTTTGCTACAATTATCATTTCTGATGGCCTTAGGCAACTCCTGTGTTTTGGTCATTTGACCCCCGCCGGGATCGAGACCCACAGGTTGAGAACCTATGATAGAGTAAGGTCTCTTCCTGTTGGGTGTGGACTGGTGCTTTCAAGGTGATTGATACCTACTTAGAATATCAACCCCTGATGTCCACCCTTAAGTATGTAGTTGTTTTGGTTTACTCTTGTCTTGAGATCTGGCCCACGGTGGAGCAGTGTCTGTCTCTAGTCACAAAGTCACCTTGTCTTCCACGTCGTCCTTGAGGGCCTGGCCCTGTCTGACTGCCTATAATATTTCTGTCTAATTCAGCTGCCTACGAGGCGCCCGTCTCCTTCCCTGGAAGTCTTTGGTGGATGCATAATAAAGAAAAGATTCCCGCAGTGCCTAGCCGGAATGCATGGGTCCTGAGACTAACTCTCCCTTCTCACCTCATCTCCCTCCCGTTCTTTTCAGATCAGGCCATTG
>PVJA010011586.1:16876-36876 GCA_004027025.1 Myocastor coypus | reverse complement strand
TTGCCCTGGGAGCAGCAGCTACCTGCTAATGTGGATGTAAATAATACCTTTCTTTGCACATGAGCTTGATCTGTGTTAAAAGGAATCAGGACTCTTTATTTTTTTAAGATAAAAAGCAGTTAACATTTACAAAGGACTTACTGTATGCCAGGCAAGGCAGTGGTGGTGAGCCTATGGGACATACAGTGCAGCTAGTTCTTATGCTGAAAGCTCTAAAAATCTGTATCTACTGTGCTAGAATATGGATTGGCAAGTAACAAATGTGAATTAAATAGTTTATAAAATCACAAGGAAATAGGGACAATGTATGCCTACCTCCTTTGCTATGTAAATCAGAAATAACTAATGCCCTGTAGGCCACTTTATTTTTCATTAGTTCAGTGCATTAAAATCTATTTCTGTGGAATAGTGACATTATAAAAATACCACAATTTCAGTTTTTCTGTAAAGCAGGCATTCAAAGTTGAAAGACGTTCAAGTGTCCTTGGCTGACCTAGTTGCTTACATAATATAACAGGTGTCAGAAATAAAATGGCTTTATCCTCAGATTTGTGGTGCTAGATGTTGCTAGAAGTTGTATCTCTTTATCCAGTTGTGATTTCAAAAAGCAATTTCAGATCCTCAGTTTGGGGTGGGTTGTCATGGTTACATAGATGCCACTGTGGCCTGGGGGGGGGTGGGGATCATGAGAAATCAAGTTAATAAGTATTACAGTTTTAGAATGAGACCAAGCATTTCTTGACATCTAAATGCTACCTCAGAGAATTATGTAGATTCATCTATCTCAACGCTCTTAAAGTTTCTGGGTAATACCAATGGAAAGGTTTTTCCCTAAACTTCTTTGGACTGTTGCTCAAGTTTTGATTTACTCCTAGTCTTAACATAATGACAGCAGCCTGGATGTACTTTTTGACTGTGTCATTTTTTTGACTTATCTCTTCTTGAGTCCATGCTTAATGTCTTTCAGATGAGAGATATTTTAAAAACTGTGACCAATTTTTCCAGATTCCAGAATACCTTTTTCAAATTGGTAGTCTTAAAACCAAGAAAGCAAAACTGCTCCAGAGGCTCACGTTTGGGAATGGTAAGTCTGACCCATTTGTTCAGAGATGATGGACAGTAATGTTTTTGAAATAGCGTCCTGCTAGGTAGCTCAGGCTGACCTCAAATTCACTATGTTGCTCAGATTTATCTAGAACTAACAGGGATCCTCTTGCCTCGGCTTCCTTGGTGTTGGGATTACAGGCATCTGTCACTGCAGGTGACTTTAATAAGCAATTTTCAGATACACTATATTACACTGAATCCAGAATTCCTCCATTATTATTCCTTTAATAATAATGCATTCCTTTTGTGAATGCCTAATTCATACATCATAAATTTTCTCATTTGATGTGCAGTTCTGCAGGTTTTGAAAAATCTGTGTGGTAATAATACCGTCACAACTGAGCTACAGAGAAACTTCATGTATACTACCACTTAGTTTTGATATTACATTTAGTGAAGTTGAAAGGAGCTTTAATTTGTCATGTGACCCTTGCGCATGCATATGGAGCATACGGCACAGTTGATGGGCTAAGGCAGCGGTTCTTAACCTGTGGGTCACAACCCCGGTGGGAGTCGAATGACCAAAGCACAGGGGTTGCCTAAAGCCATGGGAAAATGTTACTTATTTGGAGTTACAGTTTTGAAGTAGCCACCAATATTATTTTTTGGTTTGGGGTCACTGCAACATGAAGAACTATATTGTGGGGTCACGGCATGAGAAAGGCTGAGAACCACTGGGCTAAGGTGTTTCTTCATCTTCTTCATACTGGGAGTCTGACACTGAGCTGTGGTTGCCAGGGCCGCCTTCCTGAGTCATTCCTGTCCTTTCTGGATGCCGCGCATGTGCCCCATGGTACAACAGTTGGGACTCAGATGTGCCATGTTGTTGCCAATGGGATTTTCTTTCAAGTAGATTATGTCTGTTATGCAAGTTTTGGCTGCTATCTTCTTGAGTCATTGTAGGTTTGTTTTGTCAGCTTGTCACTACAAGTCTGATGGCCTCCGCGGAGGCAGTGGAGCTCCATGACAATCCACCCTGCGAGCGCGGTGCATGCCTTTCATACATCTTTGTTTCCACATAACATTCTTTTAAAATATCTTTTCCTTAGGACAGAATTTGCTTTTCCAAGCTCTCACTTGTGAACCAAATCTGTGATACCTGAATTCCCTTTAGAAGTTCAGGATTAAGAGCTCTTGTGATTCGGAGAATTATAAAATTTGTGCTAAAATGTAGGTGCAATGAAGATATTTGTAAGCACTGTGTGGTGGTACGCTCCTAAAATCCCACCACACAAGTGGCTGAGGCAGGAAGATCAGTAGCTCGAGGCCAATGTGATCTACCACCAAGACCAATTTCAAAAATTAACAAAATGGGGCCCGACGGGATGGCTCAGTGGTCTAGAGTGCCTGCTTGGGAGGGCTTGGGCGGCTTCAGGGACCGCAGTTCGATCCCCGGCACCACATGCTGCGCCAGCCCTGCCCTTGGGGCGGGCTGAGCCGGCCATAAAGATGAGTGAATAGACGGATGAAGGTTCTGAAACAAGAAAATTAAAAAAAAAAAAAAAATTAACAAAATGTTATTTGTATATAACCAAGTACAATTATGTGATGGTCCAGGTATGTAACATGTTCTCTTATTAGAGGTGGCTCAGTGCAGTTGTATCTCAAGCTGATAAATGACAGATTTCTGACACAGGTCCAAGTTTGTTTTGTTATAGTTTATATATCTATCTATATATATATCTATATCTCTATATATCTATTATTTTTTTGAGACAGGGTCTCCCTATGCAGTTCAGACTGGCTTTGAGCTCACTTTTGTAGCCCAGGCTGGCCTTGAACTCACATCAGTCCTCTTGCCTAAGCCTCTCAAGTGCTGGGATTACAGACATGCACCACCATGCCTGGCAGTTTATATTTTTTATGAGCAAGTGTCTGAAATACAGCAAATGATAATTATACAAAAATCTCCTGATGCCACAGATAAGAAATAGCAAGCCCCAGAATGATGTCATAAACTGAGATCTTACTATTTAAGGACATTTCACTGAACACTGTAGAAATAGAAATTCATCAAATTTGATGCTCAGTATTTCTTTTGTAGTTGAATATTTTTTAAAAAGGCTTACATAAATGTTAAGAAACATACACCAGAATGCTAAAATACATAAATCATAGCTGTCTTTCAGCTCTAATTTTTACAGGAATGTGGACACAGACCAATAAAGGTTACATTTTATGAGCCACACATAAAACGTTCTTCATATCCAATTTAAATATATTTGTAGATAAGCATAGGAATATTTCAACTGTTTCACATATTGGTAGTATTTGAGGATGACAGTCTGATTATAAAAATTTCAAAATTTGGTCTCCGGTGACTTTCTAACATGCACTGAGACTATTTAGTGAATGTTGTAGAAAGTACCACATTGTTTAGCTATAAAAAGAAACATTGTTCTTAGTTTTTTAAGACTGAGCAAGGCAACAAACCAGCTATTTCTGGTTAAGCTGTTTTACTGAATGATCTTTTTCAGATGCAGTGAATATTGAGGATGCTTGTTATTTAGTTGAAACCACTATGTTAAATTCTTTTTTTTGGGGGGGGAAAGCCATTTAGGGCTTTTAGTTTTTTCAATGTGCTTAAATAGTTTAAGAAGGATTCTGGTTTTTTTGGCTGGTTCAGGCTGCCTTAAGGGTGGTTCTGGTGTGGCATGTGATGCTGGGGATCAAACCATAGTCCTTGCCCCTAACTGGTCTTTACATAGTTTAAAAATCTAGTAAAAATTACTCTGCATGCTGGAAAACTGAACTGAAAGCAAATTAGTTTAGTAAATAATGTAAAGGCAGAGTAGCTCAAGGAGTAAGTATCACAAAGCTGAAGCATTTTTCTCACAAAGTGTTAACAGGTCTATGAATTAAACTTTATTTATTTATATATTGAAGGCTAGCCTTCAACTCAAGGTGATCCTCCTCTGCCATCCTCTGGAGTGCTGGATTGCAGGCATGCACCACCATGCCCGTCCTTTTTAACATTTAATTCTAATGTTTAGCTGCTTGAGTTCAAAACCAAAGACCGATGCTGGATGGTAACTATAATGTTGATGGATTGTTAGTAGGAAAAAGTGATGCCTGAAAGAGAGGAGACAGAAACATTGAAAGCACTGCAGTAAAAAAACCACAGGTGGTCTTCGATGTCATCCACAGGTGACGCAAGCCTGTAATCTGAACATTTGCGCAGGGACATTTCCTTGAGTTTGAGGCCAATGTGGGTTATATAGTGAATTCAAAACCAGCCTGGATTGCATATTAAGTCTCATCTCAAACTAACCAACCAACCAACCAACCAACCAACCAACCAACCAACCAACCAACCAACCACAAATTTGACCATGAAAGCTGGACTTAGAAGTAAGTCTGCAAGCTGTTGTATAATCAGCAAGGGCATAGCATTGAAAATGTTTATCTAGGGTTGAGGAGATAGCTTGGTGGTCTAAAGCTCCTGCCTGGCAAACACTTAGTCCCAAATTCAATCTCTGGTACCATATGCCGTACAGGCTCCAGAACCACGGGCACACCATGCCAACCACTGAAACAGAGCATGTTGGCACACACCTATAATCCCAGTACTGGAGAGGCCGAGACATGAGGATCACTGTTGAGTCCAAGCTGTGTAGTGCATCCCTGTAGCAAATAAATGAGTAAGTAAATAAATATTTGAAAAAAACATTTACTAAGTAGACCCTAAAGCACAAGACTAAAGTAAAATGTGCTTAGGGTATTTAAGAAGCTTGTGAAACTAATTATAGACTACTGTCGAAAATGAAGTTGAACTTCTTAGCTTCTTCTATGTGCTATACAGCTCTAAAGAATGTGTAATATGATCCTTAGAAGACTGAATAATGAATTGTCTGATCCCAAGGTCTTTTGTAGGGAAGTGAGCCTTTTGAGATCTGTCTGTCTGTCTGTCTGTCTGTCTGTCTGTCTGTCTGTCTTTCTTTCTTTCTTTCTTTCTTTCTTTCTAGTAACAAGGGATTGAGCCCAGATCTTTGGGTTCAAAGAAAACCTGGCCAGTTTCCACAGAAGTGAATTTTATGGAGGCATTCTTTGACACAAAAATATAGTTTAAAATACACTTCAAACAAAAATAAACTCAGTCCTTAGAAATGTTCAGGTTCATCTAAATACTTAAAGTAGCAAAGAAGAAATAAAAATGCTAATTATAATTTTTTTAACAATTCTAAGATTAATAGTGGACTATATGTAGATGCAAGGAAATATGTATGGTGTTTATTATTTTAATAAAAAATGAGATTGGAAGTAAGAAATTCAACTTGTGGTGCAAAAGCAAATCCAAGGAAAGAAACTGGAATTAATGTTTTAAGAAGCATATTTTGAGGAGGGAAAAAAACAAGGACAATTTAATTAAAAAGAATAAAAATATTATAGTTAGGAATTTTTAAGTTACAAGAACATTAGATATAATGTACTGGACTAGGAATTCCAGATGAAATGCTTTTTGAGGGGAAAATATAAATTAAAGAATTGAATCAAGCCTGAGAGCTCTCATCAATCAGAAAAAGAAGGAGCTGGATGTAGTGGTGTGTGGTGGTGTCCTAGGTACTTAGGAGGCTGAGACAAGCATGTGGTGAATTTGAAGCCAGCCTGGCAACCTGAAGAGACGCTGTCTCAGGGAACCAGAGGGCTGGGGCCATGGACTGGAGTTCTTTCCCAGCATAGCCCAGTGTCTGGGTTCAATCCCCTGTTACTGAAGGAAAAAAAAGGGAGAATCCTCAAAGGGCTTCCTTCCCTCTGAAAGACTCTGGGATCAGTCATAATTCAATCTCCTAGGGGTTATATTACAGATTGGTTACGGCTATGTAGCACATAGAAGAAGTCAGGAAGTTCAGCTTCATTTTACACAGTGCATTTCTGCTGACATTTTAAAAGGAAATTACACAGAATGAAAAATGATATTCTCTTGTGACTACAGCTGTAAAAATCCCAAAGAAAATTAAATTATTGTGCTCATAGGTATGATTAGTGCAGGAATTCAAGAAATGCATAGTTGTAGAGCCTACCCATATACCATTAATTAATGAAAAGCCATGCTCTGCGTTTGCGTTGCACCAGGAATGCCAGACTCAGCTGTGCAGCCCACAGTCTCCACCCACTGGTGGGAAGGAAGTTAGTATGATTTCCCCTTAGAAATTAAAATCTTCTTTTCACACATCTCTGAAATTAATTTACCATGGTTTGTGTATTCACAATGAAATATTTAGGATAAGAAAAAGTGAGCTATCAAACTGGTGACATGGAGGAACCTTCAGTAGCTTCACTAAAAAGCTTTCATCCTGTGTGATTTCTACAGTAGGACATTCTGGAAAAGGCAAAACCACAGGGACAGTGAAAAGATCATTTGGGTTATAGGGGAGAGACGAAGAACAAGTAAGGGCAGCATGGGATTTTTAAGGCAAGGAAACAACTTCCGATAGAGCACCGGGGAGCACATTTTGCAAAGCTCATAAAACTGCACAGCACAGAGTGGACTGAATGCAAACTGTGGACTTCAGTTAACACACATTGGATTCACTTCATCAGTGATAAAAAGGTCCCACAGTCATCCAGTAGTAGGTAAAGAGAACAGTGGGCATGGGGCTGGGTAAGGAGTATGTGGGGATGCTTCGTGATCAGTTGTTCATAAACTTTAACTTGGCCTACGCATGAAGTCTGAGTAAAAGATCAATGTGGAAAATCTGCATCTTTATCCCTTAACTATATTAAGTTGCTATCATCTCTCTTCCAAATCAGTGGAACTGTCCAAAGCAGGGTAGTTTGATGTTTACAATGGAAAACAATACAGGGCACATACTTTATAAGATTATTTTGTAATAGTCACCCAAAGAGTCTTATACAAAGAGAGTGCAGGAAATCTGTCTGCATGCCAAAGACCAGAGAATCCAGCCGAGGGCCTGGATCTCACAGCAGTGTCCCGCGTGAGTCCAGCTGAAGACCTGGAGCCCATAGCAGTGGCTCCCAGTGGAATCCAAATGGAGGGATAGAGCCCATGACAATGTCTTATGTAGGCCTGTGTCATGGTTCTGCATTGGGAAGGCCTGAAGGTCAGTGGTAGAAGCTAGAAAGTCTGTGCCAGCAGGATGAAGGATCTGTGCTAGCAGGCTGGGGAATCTGCAGTGGAGCCAGGAAAACAACCCTCAGGGTGAGGACTAGAGCTCCTCCAAAAAGTACCCCTGCCATCCTCAGTGACAGAGAGGTCCTGAGCTCCTTTGATGATAACAACAGCTGAGTTCAGGATAGTCAGCATGACAAGGTCTTCTAAGAGAACCAATAGCTCCCAACACGTTCTAAATATCTCTTTCCAGTTCTGCCTCTCATGCTCCTGGCAGCAATCCTCAGCTGGGCCTCCCATACCCAGCACCTTGCTGGTTCAGTTCAGCTGGGTGTAACAAGTTGATCACCAGCTGTCAATCCACCACAAAGAGAATATACTGTAAAGTGATGGAATGGTTTGACAAAGGGAATTAAAAAACATTATTTTATTTTATTTTATTTTTTTTTTTCTTATTTAGAACTTTTGTTTATTTATTTTTATGGCCGGCTCAGCCTGCCCTGAGGGCAGGGCTGGTGCAGCACATGGTGCCGGGATTGAACCACGATCCTACAGCTGCCTAAGGTTTCCTAAGCAGATGCTTTAGACCACTGAGCCATCCTGCTGGCCCCAACAAAGGGAATTTTTAAAAAATTTATTTTAAAGAGTAAAAATAGCAGGAACAAAAATAGAAAAAAAAAAAACAAAACCCAGTAACAATTAGAAGTATATATAGTACAGAATTTCAAAACAAGAAAAATTTAACAACTGCACTGGCTTGTGAGGCTGACAGGGATCAAACTCAGGACCTTGCACATGGCAAGCAGGCACTTAATTCTACTGAGCTATCTCCCTTCTTCTGTGAAAAAGAAAAAAACATTAACAATGGTTATATTACATATTTTCATTGACAAAGGGAATTTAGAGCATCTATTAATATATAATCTTAAAAGCAAAAGTGAAACTTGCCTGAAATTTAAGCTGGAGACTGGCTGGGCCTCTGTACTCAATGTGAGTCATAGGTGGTGCTGGCGTTGACAGTGGGAGGAGAGGGGCAGGCATGGGCCACCTTGCTGGTCTTGGAGGTGGTTGTCGTGGAGTGTGTTAGAGATTGTGTACATCTGATGTTTTATAAGTCAGGTTACTTATAAACTAGTATTCATCATGGGCCGCACATGTCTCCAAAAAATGGTCTCATTGAATATAATGTAAGTATGAACACAGTGGAGTATAAGAAAGTAGCAAAGCTGATGGTTACTGAATTGCTATAAGATTTTTGCAATTCACGTTGTAAGAAATGCTCATCTCTGGAATGAGTTGAGTCCCCCAAAGCAGTTATGAGACTCTTTGAAGTAAAGATTTACACCCTGCCAGGTGTGGTAGTACATGCCTGTAAGCACAGGTACCCAGGAGGCTAAAGGAGGAGGTTGGCATCTTCAAGGCCAGCCTGCACTACATGGTGAGGACCTAGCTAAAAAATGTAAAAAATAGGTGAAAAACAGTGGGGCTAAAGTTCAGGGCTCTGGGTCAATCTCCTATACTTAAAAAAAAAAAAAATTCCCCTTTTAATATAATATTAATTGAGCCGAGGAGGTAGTCCCTGGCAAGGTCAAGGTCCTGAGTTTGATCCCTGGTACTGCAAACAAATCAATCTATCATTTATAAAACTTTTTACTGCTTAATTTTATTGTGCTGTTAATTTTAACTTTGAAAAACTCCCATGAACATAGCAGCACATGTTTATGACCAAGGGGTCATCTATTTTCTGGTGTAATTGCCTCCTGAGTTCATTTGCCCGTGTGTGCCCTGTGTCCCTCTCACCGTGTCCTGGCTGGCTTTCCTGCCCATGCTCTTGCTTGCTCCTAGACAGTTTTTCATACTGTGGCCCAGGTGAGTGCTCCAGCATGGACTCTGATGCTGTTGCTTTCTTGTTTAAAATACTTCTTCCCTCCTTCCTGTCCTTCTTCTTCTTTTCTACTGAGACCTAACACTGGTCTGATAAGACAGCCTGACATGGGTCTCGCCTTCCTTTCCTTCCTTGGCTCTTGCTATCCCTGTTGCTGAAGAATTTCTCTCTCTTGTACCTGAGGAAGTTTCTGTCCATCTTCTGATTGTGTCTTGCTCATTATTTAAGTCCGTTGATCTGTCCTGTCCTGCCTCTGTGTGCCCTTGTGTAGCCCTCTGCCCAACTTGTCTCCACTGAGGCAGGGTTCAAGTATGTCTCGTGCTTAGCGTGTTGACTGTATTCATGTGTCTAACACAGTCTTGCTCAAATAGGATTGAAGATGTAGCTCAGGGCTGAAATACCCCTATCTTTAATGCAAAGTATCTGAGTGGGGAGGGGGGTTATTTTTTAACTTGCGCCAAGCATGTGGGTGCTTGTTCTTCTGACCAGCATTACTATTAAGAGACTGCTAAGGCTCAGGTAGTGGACTTTTCCCTCCTAAATGAATATTTATATCAAAATCTGAATTAGTCTGTAATTGATATAATCTATAAACCTTGATTGAATTGACAGATTTTGTTCTCAGAGACAGAGGGAACCTTTAGCATTAACATATTGCATCATTGCTTGGTTTTGGACAGCTGCTAACCATATCTTGAAACCATAAATTTTTCAGTTGATGACCTCTTTCTGTTCCTTTCTTCCTGTGCTCTTGGTTCTAAGCTGGAGTGTTTGACTTTAGTGTTATTCTGAGCTTGATAGTAAAACTGAGTGATTCTTAGGGAATTGTTTAGAATTCACTTCTTGCTGTAGCACTCAAAATCAAGCAGGAGTTTTCTACATGCAGGGCGAGTCCTCTACAACTGAGCTACATCCCCAGCAGTTCTAAAGTAGTTTTTTTTTTTTTTTTTAATCTCTTAATATTCACCTATCTCAGAATTTTACTTTGTTACTGGTTGCTACAGCTCACAGCCCTGAACACGTCTGTGTCCTGGCTTCCTTTATTCTGTCATCCAACGCACTGCCCTTGGAAGGCTCATGGAAAACACCACCTAGTGAATGACGTGGTACATTCTAAGGCCAGCCTTCCCTTGACTTCAGTAACTAACCCAGTCCCCTATGTCTTGTACTATGTCGAGAGAATTTCCCTACTGCAGTCATTCCCTGTCTCCTGAGGTACTGCAGGTAGGTACACACGTTAGCATGTGTGCATTGCTGACTCTTCAACTCTGTCATAGAGGTGCCAGTCTAATCTGTGAGTTTATGTTGGGTATTTCCATTAAGTTGTTACTGGATGGTGAAACCTTATGAAATTATAATTAGCCACATGCCAGATACTTTGCCCAATGCTGTGAAGTTTTCAAAAATGAAAAAGTTGCATTTCTTAATTATAATTTTCCAAAAAACAATACTTTCTTATTACTAGCATTCATTTGTAAATATTAGCTTGCTCTCTAGATACTTGATAAGTGACTTTAACAGGAATAAAAGGTATTTAATATTTGATGTCTTTTTTGCATAAATTTTGCTTCAGTTGGTACATTGTGTTTTCCAGGTTCTAAAATCCAGAGATAAAGTTACAACTTCCTTATACATATTTGTGGGGTGCTGGCCTTCCTGGAGATTAAACCCAGGGCCTTTGCACAGCCTAGGAAAGCAGTAACCCACTGAGCTATGTTACAGCAATGTATTCTGTTTACTTGAAGTACAGCTTAAAGAGTGAGAGGAATCCATTATTATTAGAGTTCTCCACATTGGAATGTTCAAGAAGTGAAAGGTGATTAGGAGGTTCTGAGGACAAGATGTGCCCGTCGGGGCCTGGGCTGTGCCATCCCTCGTCTTCAGAGCCCAGCTTTCAGCTTCAGCCTTCCATTGCATACATGTCCTATGCAGTATCCTTCTCTTTGGGTATTTTCACTTTAAAATAGAGTGGGGACAGAAAAAAATGGGAGTCATGTGGCCATGTGGACATGATAAAGGCTCTTACATTTTATAAAAGTTGAACGAGCATACCCTAAGATGGATATTTACTCGAGGTACAGTTCTAGGAATTTTAACCCATGCATACTGTCATGGGCTGAGAACTGTTTCTCCCATCTGATGACTTCAGATCTCTTCTCTGTCATTAGAGTTTAACTTTTAAGGATGTTTTAAACCCAAGGTCACACATATAGCTGTTTATTTATTTTTGTGGTATTGGTGATTCAAGCCAGGGATTTGCACTGGACTTCATTATCAGATCTTTTCATTGATTGTTTTCAAGCTAGAGCCTTGCTGCCTTTGTTGTCCAGGTGGGACTCAAACTTGTGATCTTCTAGCCTTGGGCTGTTGGTGATCTGTAACTCACTGCCACTGTCTGCTTTCAGTCCATGGGTTAATCTGATGAATAGAGCACTCCCATGCATGATCGAATTCAGGTTTTTAGAGCTCCATCCCTGGACACAGAGTTTTGGGAGGGTCATTTCATATTCAAATCATAATCTACTTGGCCCCCAAAGGCTTATACACAACCCATTATGCAAAATACACGTAGTCCATCTACAGGAGTCATTAGAGTTGCCACATTGCTAAGAAGTCCAAGCCCAGGGTATCCTGTGAGACTCAAAGTGAACTCTTGGTTGTTAAAAAAAACAAAAAAAAGCTAGGGATATAGCTTAGTGGTGCAGCAACTACCTGGCTGGCTTGAGGTGCTGAATTCAATTCTTTTCTTTTCTTTTCTTTTTTCTTTCTTTTTTTCCAGAGCTGAGGATGAGTCCAATTCTTGGTACCAGAGTTATATGCATACAATGGCATTATTAAGTCACTGGACTCCAAGTCTACCTCCCAGGATGCATAGCTGCAACATGTGAATTCCAAAGGGCTTGCATGGCCCTTCTCCTGGGGCCTCACTGCTTGTAGCCTGCAGTTGCTTTTTTGGGCCTGATCTGCTGCTCCTGCAGCTTCGCTCTGCACAGCCTCCATCCTCCCGGCCTCTAGCCTCCTGGAGTTCCCATTCCAGCTTTAGTTTCTTTTTCACTGATTCTTACACAGGCCAGGCAGGGGCTTCACATCATGTGTCGCCCCCCCCCTTTTTTTTTTCTAAGCACTGGAGATTGAACCAAGGACCTTTGCACCACAACCTCAGCACTTGCAAAATACTTTTGTTAGCAGTGGGGTCTCAGCAAGTCATCAGGCTTTTCAGACTGGGATCAAACCCCTTACATTCCTGCCTCAGCCTCTCAGAACACTGAAATTGAGCACCACCATGCCTAGCTCATCATGCCTGCATTAAAGGGCCAACTCTTAAATGAATTCAGTTGGTTACCACAGGATATATTTTTGAATCAAGGGACAATAAATTGATAACACACAATATCTTCATTTTGATTTAATGATAAGTAACCCCAGCATCTTGTGCCTAGAGACTGTGTAAAATATGAATTTGATACACATGCTGAATTGGGTAGAGATTTATCCTCTAAAGTGCAGTTGGTAAAGCTTAGGAGAATCTAAGTTATGCAAATGGTATGTGAAGGGTATGTTGAACTTGGGTCATGCTAGCCTTTAAATCTCTCAGAAGCTGTTTGGGTTTGCTGCAGTTGTTACCAAGTTATTAATGATCATCTTGGTGGTGAGATGGCATTTTGGGTAGGCTTTAGGAGATAAGTTTGCCGCTACAGTGCTCCTCCTCCCTGGTGACACCTCTCCTCATCCTTCCTGCTCACTGATCAGATACTGAGTCCATCCTCACCTGGGCCCCTGGACTCTGCAATGTGGCTAGGCACCTGGTCCTCATTAGAATCCAACCTGGGACCTTTTTTTGTATCTTACTATGTCCCGTAAACATCTTAATTAATATCTGCCTTTGACTGATTTTTTTTGAAACTTAATAGTGTTATTTTTATGAATCACAGCCGAGTGATGTCAACAGAACTGTGCTCCGGCTCAGGCCTGGGCTTTGCTCAGTTAGGCGGTGCTCCCAGAAAGCTGGTGTGGCAGAAAGACAGGAACCTGCTAAGGTCAAAGTCTGGAATGGAAAAGGCGAGCGTACTCAAAACCCTGCCTTTTGCACTTGGCCATTTTCTCTGCATAGCCTTCTTTTGTGTAACATTCAGATAGTTCTCTGTTTATAGTTCTCAGTTTATCCAAAGGATCAAAGACCCCGTAGCCTCTCTGGTGGTGGATCCTGAAGGTAGGCCACAGTTTCCATTCTTTTCCTTCACTCCTGAAGGTCTGTTTCAGCTTCTCTTATCTTTGGACCTAATTTCTCCCAGGTTAGCCTGACCCACTCACAGCCCTCTAAGAAGCTTTCTGGCTTCTTTTGCTTTTAGGCAATTTTTCCCACAGGATAATTGCCAAGGATATTAGAATTTGTTTCCCAGGAGTGTGATAGAAACATCTCTTGTCTGTGCAGTAACAGCCTTGGATTCTTGTCTAGCTCTACCACTGACCGCATGACTTCGGGGAGGGTCACTTTCCGTCATTAGCCCTTAGGCTCTGTGACCTTACTCCACACGGATGGCTTCTCTCCCTGAGGGACTGCTTCAGGATAAGGACCAGCTCTTACTTTTAAAGAGATTAGGTCAGTTGCCTTTCAAGCTCGTGCATCTTCTGAACTTTTCCCAGTTGCTTCCTTATGTCCCTGCTGATGTGTTCCTAGGTCCTAGAAAAGATAGACCAGAGAAGCATGGGTTCTAGTTAAGTAGCTTCCACCTGTACTATATGTGATGTCATGTCCGCATTCATCCAGCGTACTTTTCCTCCTCCCCCACTTTTGGCACCACTGGGGATTAAGCTCAAGGCCTCTGCATCCCCAAGAGTTGAGTCATATCCCGAAGAGCTCTCCTTTTGAAATAAATGTTTATTATGAGATAAGTTTTCTCTAAGTCACTAAGTTGCCCAGGCTCGGCTCAAACTTCCTTCCTGCCTCAGCCTCCTGGTGTGCTGGGAGCACAGGCCTGGGCCACCACATGTAGCTTGGCCTCCTTGTAAGAGCAGTCAGTGCTGCTAGGTCAGCCAAATTTGCATTTTTTATATTTACTGTCATTACGTATTACAAGACCGCAACTTATAAGTGTGTTTTAAAAGATTTACATATTGCCTATAGAAGTTGGTGTTAAGGATAACTTTTTTTTTTTTGTTTGTTTGGAGACAGGGTCTCATTATGCAGTTCAGGCTGGCCTTCAACTTCACTTTTGTATCCCAGGCTGGTCTCAAACTCACACTGATCCTCCGACTTCAGCCTCCCAAGTGCTAGGATTATAGGCGTGCACCACCATGCCTGGCTAGGATAACTTTGTAAGAGCTTAATTTTTATTTTTTATTTTATTTATTTTTCCATATTTAGTAAAGGGTCTTCAGGGTCTCACTGAACATCCACCTGTGTTCAGCCTCCCAAATGCTGGGATTACAGGCACAGGCCACCGTTCCCAGTCTTAGTCACTGTCTCGGCACTGCATGCTTGAGATTGAACCTAGGTCACTGTGTCTAAGCAGGAGGTTTAGTCTGCTGAGCTATCTGGCTGGCCCTAAGAACTTAAATTTTTAAAGAGAGTGTATTCCTCCCACCCCCAACTTGAGACAGCATCTTGTTGTGTGGTTCAGCCTGGCCTTGAGCTCACTGTGTAGCCCACACTGGCCTCAGATACATGGTGATCCTCCTGCCTCAGTCTCCAGAATGCAGAGATTACAGATTTATGCTACCATTCCAGCAAGAAAATACACATTGTGAAGTTGTCCTTATATCGCTTGCTTACCAGGGCTTTCTCTAATCTAGGCAAATATATTTAATGTTTTATGTGGATACTTTGAAGTAAAAATGACTTTGTGGATGTTTTCTATATTTTTTCTGTGGAAATGTTTTCTGTATGATTTTGCGGGAACACATTATAGCAGCGTAAAGCCTCTATGCTATAATGATGGTATTGCTTACCATCTTCTGAAAGGAATTATTTTGATTGGGTGCTGGTCATTGCTGAGCTTTGTTACTTCAGACATAAGTGACTAGAAGATATTTGGAATAATAAGTTAATAAAATGTAGCGAATACACTAAAATGGTTAGTAATAATTTATGAAAATGGAATAATGATTTATTTTCGTTTACTCAACTTGGGAATAATTGTCTTTTTTGTTGTTGTTCTGGAAATTGAACTCAGGACTTTGTGCTTGCTTGGCAGATACACACACACACACACACACACACACACAGCTTTTACAAAAGCGGTTCTCAACCTGTGGGTCTCAACCCTGGCAGGGGTCGAATGACCAAAACACAGGGGTCGCCTAAAGCCATTCTGAATCATAACTGTAGCAAAATTACAGTTATTTTTTTGAGACAGGGTCTTGCTATGCAGTTGAGGCTGGCCTTGAGCTCACTTTTGTAGCCCAGGCTGGTCTCGAACTCACACCAATCCTCCTGCCTCAGCCTCCCGAGTGCTGGGATTACAGGCATGAGCCACCACGCCCGGCCAAAATTACAGTTTTGAAGTAGCCACCAAAATTATTTTTTTGGTTTGGGGTTACTGCAACATGAACTATATTGCGGGGTCACGGCATTAGAAAGGTTGAGAACCACTGTTTTACAAGAGTGACTTAATTATTTAGTAATTAGGAACCCCTCACATATATATTTCCTCCTTTGAAGAATTAAGTTTATATCCTTTTGTAATGGGTCAACTGAATATTGAGCTGTAACTATGGAAAGCTGTCAAGTCCCCTTATGCTTCCTGTTATCTACTCCAAGGAATGTACTCTCACCCTCTTTTCAAGGCTGATTAGTAAGGAATAACTGTGTAATGCTGTCCCTCCACTCCCTAATCTAAGTCCTGTAAACATACTTAGCTTAAGATGTATCTTCTATGGCACACGCCTGTAATCCCAGCACTCGGGAGGCTGAGGCAGGAGGATCAGTGCGAGTTCGAGACCAGCCTGGACTACAAAAAGTGAGCTCAAGGCCAGCCTGAACTGCAGAGTGAGACCCTGTCTCAAAAAGACAAAAAAAAAAAAAAAGATGTATCTTCTAGAACAGCTTACTCAACCGACCCCACACAGCCCCAGTTGTACATGTCCTAAACTGTGAAAGACCCCTTGGTCATATGACTTTCCTTTCAAAACCTCCGTGCTTTCTTGGCTAGGGGCCAATCTGTCTTCTGTGTGAGAAAGGACTGGTGTCCCTGAGGTCAGTAATAAAGGCTCATTTTATTTTATTTATTTATTTATTTATTTTTTTTTGTCTTTTTGAGACAGGGTCTCGCTATGCAGTTGAGGCTGGTCCTGCACTCACTTTTGTAGCCCAGGCTGGTCTCGAACTTGCACCAATCCTCCTGCCTCAGCCTCCCGAGTGCTGGGATTACAGGCGTGAGCCACCACTCCCGGCTAAAGGCTCATTTTAAATTCTCATTTTTGGATTTCCGTCTGTTTGAGAACCCATAACACTTTTAGTCTTCTCTGTGCTTCACAATACCACATAACATTTTAGAAACATCACTTTAAGGACTCTGCTTTTAGACTGTCCTTATAAAGCAGGAGCTTTAAAAGAGAGATGTAGGGTAATTTCCTTTTCAAAATAAACATATTTGATTATTTGATGTGTGGAACCACCTTTCCCTAGAGACAAGATGAGAGGCAACCCGAAAGGAAGTGGGTTTAGTGAGGATTGCTAACTATGATAACTGTTTCTCACAATTCACTTTTGTTTGCATTGGCTCCTGCTGCTGGCACTGATTGAAAGGAGTTTAAAAGTTATATTCCTTTTTAAACAGTTCTGAATTTTGAGTACTAGTACTGATGCAGGGGAAAATGATCCCACCTTGAAGAGTTGGTATTCTCTAAAATGGATGAATGAATTTTAGGAACAAATGGAGGTTATGAGCAGAATAGATTTATTAGGACAAAGAAAGCTTCCGTCCGAGACCTGGAACGGAAGGGGGCCTGAGCAGGTTGCTCTGGGAAATTGCATTCCAGGGGTTGTATAGAGGAAAACCATGTGGAAAGGTGGGTCTGTAGTTGTGTAGAAGACATGGGAACTTGCCTAGGTGGGTGTGAGGTGGGACAAAGAGTATGATCAACCAAAGATACAACAAGCACCATTGTTCAGGTGAAATTGTAATCCAATGGGAGAGCAAGTCACATAGCAAGTGGACCAAGGATACCACCTATTGAGCTAGGGCTCCTGACTCTTTCTAGGCTCTTTCAAGGTGATTGATACTCCTTTAGGATATCAATCCCTGATGCCCATCTTTAAGGAACTATGTAGTTGCTTTTAATTACTCCTGTCTTGAGATCTGGCCCACAGGGAAGGAGTGTCTGTCTCTAGTCATAGAGTCACAAGGTCTGTCCAAAGGCAAAGGAGTGTAGAGTCACCGTGTCTTCCATGTCCTCCTTGAAGGCCTGGGCCTGTCTGACTGCCTATAATATTTCTATCTAACTCAGCTGCCTACAACAGTACTATTGGGTGGCGAAGGGTGTGTGGGGTAACAGTGTCTCTGGCATGTGCACAGAGTTGCTCAGGAGAGAGGTTCTAGAACCTCCAGGCTTCTGGGGGTAAGTGGAGCTGTGTGCAGGGGACCTGGGCCAGTTTGTGTGCTGTGTCCTTGCAGAGCCCTTGCAGACCCCGGTTAGTCCTGATGCTGCTTGGTCCTCCCTGTCACCCTGCCCAGTGGAGCAGTTGGATTTGTTGGATGGCTCTCCCCGAGGAGCACTGTGCCTAGCAAAGGGCAATGTCAGAATTTTAAGTACAGTATTAAAATATTCCTCAAGGGTGTGTCTGTTCTTCTATTTTCTTTTTCTTCATTTTTATTTTTCTCACCTGATTTTGATACAGGAAGAAAAACTGATTCTGGGTGGATGACCTCCAAAATGACATAGGGTAAAAATGATCTCTCAACCTAAAAGTACCTGGGACGAATTTGTGTTCTCTAAAGTGGAAGGATAAATTTGAGGAACAAACAGAGGTTATGAGCAGAATATATTTATTAGGGGAAAGAAACATGTCCAAGAGAGAGACAGAAGCGGGGTCCTGACTGGGTTGTCCCTGGGAAGCTGTCTCCTTCCAGGGACTTTTATAGAGGAAAACCATGCTATGAGGTGGGTCTAAGGTGGTAGAGAAGACATGTGAACTTGCTTAGGTGGCATGACGTGGGATAAAACTGTAGTCAACCAATGAGATATAAGCGCCATTGCTTAGGTAAAATTGATTAAATCCAGTACCAGATGAGGAAGCAAGTCAAGTAGCAAGCAGCAAGAATACTGAACAAAGAAGTCTCTTCTTGTTGAGCTTGGGCTAGTGACTCTTTGTGATTGATACTTACTTATCATATCAGTCCCTGATGCCCATCCTTAGGGAAGTATGTAGCTGCATTTGTTTACTCTTGCCTTGAGATCTGGCCCATGGTGGAAGAGTGTCTGTCCATAGTTATAAAGTCACCTTGTCCTCTATGTTGTCCTTGAGGGCCTGGCCCTGTCTAACTTCCTATAATATTTCTATCTAATTTAGCTACCTACAACAATTTTATTTTCCCTGCCCTCCTCAGGCCATCCCACCTTCCTATCCCTTGAAATAAGATGAAATGAGCTCTTACTGTGTATTGTTGAATTTTTTTTTTTCCAGGACCCTTCCTAGTTCTGAGGTACCTTTCAAACTCAGGATCATTTGTATATATGTTTATGTATTGTGTTTTCTAAAAACCGAAGGATAAATTTGAGGCACACAGAGGTTATGAAATACATATAGTTATGAACATATGAATATATATTAGATATGAATATATATTTTGTGCATAGTTATGAATATATATTTCATGCATAGTTTTTAGATAAATGAAGTTTTATCTTTGCTTCTGTGAGTTGGTTTATGAGATACACAGTGCAAGCTTTATACTAACACTGTAAGAATCAGCACTGCTATCACCAGGATGTGGATAAGAAGGCTGTAACTCATTCTACCCTCAAGGTTTGAGATTTGGAGTTTTCCTTTCCAGGGACTGGCATAGTAAAATGTTAGACAGTTTTTTAAGGAAAGCTTTGCTGTGACCTCTTCCAACTTCACTTTGTCCTTTTCTAAGTCTCTATAATCTTGTGTGATCAGAAAACCATATGATGAGGGGTTCCTAATTATGAAATAACTAAGTCATTCATGTATAAAAGCTGTGTAACAATCTGGCAAAATTTTCATCCTGTGAATTTTAGAATGTGCACATACCCTTTCTAATTCACTTTCTGACTGTAATGATTCCCATATATTGTAAGTTAAAAAAAGAGATGGTACCTGCCAATCTGCATGGAACAGGCACTTGCTCTGGGTGTTGAATTGTTGAGTGGCTTTTCTATTTTTGAATGTACTAAAATAGATTTTTCCCCATTTTCTTGTTCCATGAGCATCTACTAATAATTTCACATCGAAATTGACGTGAAAATGGTAACAAAATCACCCGAAGTAGAACATATTTTCATTGTAAGTGATTTCAGTCATTTTCTTTTTGAAATCATTAATGATTTCAATCATTCTCATCTTTTTTGAAGATGGCACTATGGATCTTATATAAGAACATAACTAAAATAGGACAAAATATTATAAGCTCATTCATTGCCTTATAAAATTAGGTCAAATTTGTGAAAGGTTTAGTTTTTGTAGTGCTGAAAACCTAAGATAATCTTGTCTCCCTCTTTAGAAAATATTTTTGAAGTGTTTGAGACTTTAAAAAGCTTTGCAGGTCATTACAACATAGCAGCACTTTTTTCCAGCTATAATTTTTAATAAGGATCCCAGAAAGATTAAATTGGGACTGTCACAGTTAGGAGTCTTCTTTCCTTGGGAGATCTGGTCCATAAACAGAGAGAGAAAAGCTTTTGCCCCTTTGGCAGGATTCTTGGAGCTGTTTATCTCTTGATTACCTTTTGGAAGCAAAAAGTGAATAATAGCCC
>PVJA010011586.1:0-16776 GCA_004027025.1 Myocastor coypus | reverse complement strand
GGAATGCTAGAGGGGCAGTGTCTGCAGGAGGACACCATATGCTCAAAAGTTTTCCTCAGAGGCAGAACATCAATTAAAAATGCATGTTACAAGTACTTAATGCTAGAAGCTTGATTGAGCAAACCTTTTAAATCATGTCTTTTTCTTCAAGAAATCTAATGCTTAGGGTACTTTACATAAGTTTTAATATAAATGCCATGTAATTATTGTTGTTCAGTTTAAAAGCTGAAGAGATTGAGGCTTGAAATTTAAGTAGTTTGCTGGTGGTTATGTAGTGATGGGGTCTCTAACATTGGCCCTGGGGCTTTTGAATTTGAGCTGTTTGTTTCTAAAACAACTCTGTTGTGAAAGGTTTGCTCAATCTAATTCCGTGGTGGTTACAGCACCAGCTTATTTCTTTCAGGAGCCACTGCATATTGGTTCTGGAAATCCTTCTGTCCCTTACCTAAAGAAGCAATTGTGTGGTTTTATCACATAGTTGTAGGTTACTGAGTCCATTTGTCTTTAGGACTTTACACAGTGAGGGAGCCCAAGAAATGTCAACCTCCAGTCATGCCACCATGACTATTAAAAGTCCTCAAAGTCAACTGATGCTTAAGGAAGCTTTACTCTGCTACAGCTTCATCTGGTTAAAGCCAAGACATGCACAACTTCCATCCATTTCTTCCCCGGGTTGTCATCGCAAAAGACTGGAAAATGCAACCATACCTGAGGGAACTTTCCTTGCCAGAATTATTTAAATTCCAAAAAAAGTTTTTTGATTTTGGAATTGCAGTAATTTCGTAGATACTGGTTTGTTTATCTTTCAGGCTTGAAGATTATATAATAAATTATATTTAATACAAAATAAGGTACCTGAGTGCTGTGGCTGTAGCTCACTGGTAGAGTGTATACTTAGCAAGATTGAAACCTTGGATTGGATCCTCAGCACCATACACAAACTAAAGATTAATTTAGCATTTACCAGGTTCACTTTGATACAATATTATGCATGTGTATTATCCACTACCTTTTGTTTTCAGAGAACTAGAGGAAAGCCAGCAGTTTTTAAATAATTCAATAAGACTAGATTTGTTGCTTGTAAATAGATTGGCAGTCTGGATCTTCTGCCAGATTTGATGCTGCTGTTCTCCTGGCCAACCGGAAGGCGCCTGTCTGGTACCATCAGGAAGGTGGCGACGCTGTTTGGAGAACATAGTTGTGATCCAGGAGAACATAGTTGTGATCCAGGAATCATAAGACAGCACCATACAGGATGGCCCAGAAGCCACCCTCTGCATGTTGGGTGCATCTGAGCCAAAATACAACGTCCCCTTTCATTACTTTTCTCACGCATGAAATTTCCTGGGCTTTGCAGCAGCCAAGCCTGGTGACCTGCTGAGCTCACTGCCTCCTCCCTGAATGTGTGCTCACCTATCTAATGGGAGGAGGAGGGGCTGGGAGGAGAAGTGTTTAGGGTTCTGGCCTCTGTCCCATTATAGAAGGCACATGGGAGGGAAGTTTACTGATATGTAACCTCTACCAGTGAAGAAAAATCAGAGCAATGGAATGAGAATTGGCTACATATTCTGAGTACCTCACCTCAAACCTTTATTAAAATGTCAGCATTGGTCTGTTGGTCCTGTCATGTGGAAAGCTTTTGACCCTTCCTTCTCAGCATTTTGAGTAGGCACATAAATAGTTGACAAGTGGTATCTTTTAATCCATATTCTTCTTTATTGGTGAAAACTATTTAAACTATATACTTGATTAGTATATGCAAGTAGAATAGCTAACCTTTTCTCAATTAGAAAATTCTAGGAAAAAGACAGATATTTAAAAGAATGTCAGTTATATCTCTGGAATATTTGGTAGGTTATGTTTTTTTTTGACATTACAGAATTGAGATTTATTACTAATTTTAAATAATGTTGAAAGAAATCAGGGTATTCAATAAGGTACAGGTTAATGCAATGAATGTGTTTATTAGTAAAGTTTATATAGAAACACTATGCAAGAAAACACTTCCAGTTATTGAATCTTAGCCATTATTTAAGTATTTTAGAGAATTTTGCTTTTTAACAACTGTAGAAACATTAGACAGTGCTTTTGAGGTAGCTTACTGCATGACAAGTCCTTAAATAAGATATTATCTGTTTTCTCAAGTAATTTGTTGTTACAGAAGAAACTGGATGAACCCAAAAATAAAATAAAAGCAGGTGATAAAAATTCATAGATAAAATTAAAGCGCTAGTTCAGTTCAATTACTACACAAAAGGAGTAGTCATTTCAAGATAAATATCTTAACATCTATAAACATCTGGAGTTCATAGTAGAAAATGCTCTAAGCAAAAACAAAGTTATCAAAGACCAAGCCAAGATCGATAATCATTTTTCAGTTTTAGTCACAGTAGAAAAGACTTAGATGCTAACTTTTGGATATTGATTTATAAATGTAAGTGTTATTGGCAGATTATGTTAAAACCAGGCTGCACAGCGTGAAATCTGCATGTACAATACCTAGGTAGATGTCTCCATTTGCATTAAGCTCAGATGTACTTTGTTCTGGCAGTTTCTGATGGTAGTTACACTTTAGACAAGTGTACAGTTGTACAAGGAAGGAAGTTATTTCTAGGCCAAAATTGTATCTTTTGCCATTGTTTTTTAGGTCAAGTGCCTAACTATTAAAAGTCTAATTGGTTTCTACAGAGAGGTGGACAGTCTTCCAAAACATTTTCCATCAGTGATTGATAATACCTTATATAGACTATATTTTCATCTCTGAAGTTATTTGTGTTGTCTATTTTCTTTGTTTACTTGCCTTCTTAAAAGCTTTTCTGTTTATTGGGCAATTGTTAGATACCAAGGCACAACTTAAGGGAAATAATTGAATGATGCCCTTTGTTTCTGCTTAATTACAAAGAACATTAGTATTTTCGCTTTTTTCTTGATGTTAATGTTTTTATATGTTTCATCTGTTTCCTTTCAGTGTGTATGAATGTAGGAAGAAAAGAATGCTGAACTAGAAAAAAACAGCTGGCTACTTTGGAAGGACTCACAATTATGTAATCAGCCCCATGTGTATAAAATGTCCATCAACATTAGGCAAGAAAAGTAAATAACAGATTAGTTGAGAATTACCTAGTTACCCTCAGTCACTACTTATTTTTCAGTCATGCTTTCTATAAAGAAGGTAATACAGAGAGAATGGAATTGCAGCATCCGTTTTGATAGGAGGAGCTAGCTTAGTGTAGACAGCCTAAGTAGTGATTGTGTTATGTTTATACTTATTTGGAAACCTGACTAGAAATAATGCAAATGCTAAAGATGCCAGTTTTTAAGCATTAATAGCTCAGGTCGTTTTCAGCACCCTGTAAGCTGCCGCACTCTGACAAGCCTAATTTCACACTTCCCGCTGCTGCAGCCTCTCCTCACGCTTCAGGAGCCTGCGCTTCCTCTGGACATTGTTTGTTAGGGAAGAGGAAGGTTCCAGCTTACCCTGGTCCACATTCTGTTGCCTTTAGAGGGCAGGATCTGTACAGCCCAACACGATGCCACCTGACCAGACACCCTGTCCTCCTCTCTCTGTTGCTGTCTAGCAGTCCTCAAGCACCTCCTCGCTTTCCCTCAGTCCTCTTTCACCTTTTGTCGTCATGATCACCATTAAAATTGGGTACCTCATTTACCTCATTCCCTGTATTGTGTGCGCACGTGCACACATGCTTGTTTTATATTTCTTCTTCTGAAAATCATTGCTCTTGTTCCTGGCTGGAATTACCACGTCTCTGGATTGAAAAGTGCAGAAATCCCAGTCATGCCACACATTCTTACTCTATAGCTTTCATGCTGAATTTTTTCTATTGTCCCATATAGAACATTTAGAATTTTCTAGTGATTTAGTTTTTCTGCATTTATTTTTCCACTTAGTTCCTTGCAATAGTTGTCTCAGTTTTAAGCTTTTTGTTTGTTTTGAGATAAGGTCTCCTGTGATTCAGACTATCCTTGAATTTATTATGTAGCCTGGGCTGGCCTTGAACTTGCAGCAAACCACCTGTCTTAGGCCCCTGAGTCCCTGGGATGATAGGCATATGCCACCATGTCTGGAGCAGTTTCTTGTTTTTTTCAGACAGACTTTCACCCAATTTTATAACTGAGTTAGCCTGCCTGCCGTGTATACCCCTGGCATCCCAACACTTGGGAGCCTGATCCTGGAGGGGTTTTCTCTGAGTTTGAAGCCAGCCTGGGCTACATAGTGAGTCAAGGCCAATCTGAAATAAAAGGTGAGACCCTGTCTCAAAACAAATCCTCTATGAAAATTCTTAGTTGAGATCTTAACAGCTGTACTCATATATTGACAAACAAAGATGCCCTGTGCTACAGTTTGTACATGTAGGAATTTTGTTTATGCTTTTTTTTTTTTTTTAAAGTGGTGTTAAAGGGTAAACCCAGGTATACCCTAGTGCTTTTTTATTTTGAGACAGTGTCTCATTAAGTTGCTCAGTTGCCCTGGCTGGACTTGAATTTGTCATCCTCCCTTAGCCTCTGAGTGTGCTACTACGATTATAGGCTTGTGCCACCTGACCGAGGTCTGTAGTTTACCTTGTGTGTTCCTCAGTGTGTGGAAGGCGTGGTCTCATGCTGCACTCCTGAGAAGTGGTAGGCACTTTAGGAAACGGGCCTAGTAGAAGACATTTAGATCGCTGGGGACATACCCTTGAAGGGGAAAAGAAACCTTAGCCCTTCTCTCTTCGTCCTGCTCCTCCCTGCCCTTGCCCACCAGATCCCTTTCTCCTTTCTTTCTTCCTCTTGCCATTCCCCTCTCCTGGCTTTGATGAGGTGAACATGTCTCCTCTGTGCCCTGTGCTCCTACAGTGATACGTTGTGCTGTCACATGCCCCTGGCAGCAGAATTGAGTAGCTATGGCCAAAATCACTGAAACTGTAAGCCAAAATAAAGCTGAGTAGCATACCCGAGCTGGCAGTGAGACAGAGCTTGGGCACCTTGGCAGGTAGTCTGTGATGGATAGTATATAACTGATACTAGGGTATTTGCTTGAAGGCTCAGGGTATAGAAAGGGTTTGCAGGAATGGAAGAGGCATAAGCAGTTATATTCAGTTTTCAGATTAGAGCTGCATAACTTGTAATGTCTATGGTAATATGTCAAAATTTGAAAAACACTAAAACCTGAAACATTCCTGAATAGTGAGGCCAGTGCAAGAGTGTTGATGGTTCATCAACTGGAGTCGTATACTGATGTGAGAGGAGAAGGTGGAAATCAGGAAGATGTCAACTCTCTCGCCTCTTCCTGACCTGCAGAAGCAACAGGACAAGCAACAGACTCCATCTGAGATGTGTGTAATGGACATGGCATAAACGAGGAGGGGAGCTATGTTAAGGCAAAGAAGAGGGAGGAGGGATTCTATAGAAAATGTTGAGTGGTTTACCGAGCTTGGAGGGGGCTGCATAGTGGTTCACCAAGTACAAGAGAGCGGGTTAGGGCCCACCCCGGCATCAAGCTGCTTGCCTTTCTCATAGATATCTCCTAATTTTCCCTCCTCCTCTGGTGTATCCAGTTTTCCAAAAATACGGATCCCTCTAGTAAAGTCCTTGTTACTAACATACCTACACCACTTCCATATATATGGCAGTTGCCTTCTGATTTATGTCTGTAAAAGGTTTTTTTGGGTGTTATTTTGTATTTGTGACTAGGCTGCATAAATTAGTATAATTCCTGTGCCTCCCAGAAAGGAACTGTGCTTTTTATATGTATCTAAATATCTTGTCAGATATGGGAACTCAAAAGAAACTTCAAACTCAGCCTAAAAAAAACCTACTTTGGTAGAGTTTTAATCCATGTGTTGAAATATTCTTTATTCATTTGTCTCTGTAGAAGTCAGTTCTTCTAGTGGAAATATTTTTGCACTTAAAATTATAAATCAAATTTGAGACACCTAAAAATTTAGGTTTACTACTGAGTTTAATGTCATAGGTTTGTTTCAGTTTATACCTTCAGTCACCTGTTTTGTACTGGTCTGGCATGAAACTGCCTCTCTTATGAGGTGGTAAAATTTCTCTAGCTGTTTATTTCATATCAAAGGAAACATCAGCTTGCCCCCATATCCCTAAAGCAACTTCTTATTTCTGCCTTGTATGGGGCAGGCAATTGCAGCTGTTTTTGTTTTTCATTATCTTTGCTTTTGTCCTTTCTTAGATTCAACCACCACTGAAACCCGTAGTAAGTAGAAAGAGTAGTCAGATGATGACTAGAATAGCTGTTTCTTTTTGTTACTATAGCAACCACCAGTAACGACATTATCTCTCACTTTTGGACCTGAGCTCATATGAAAATATTTAGTGCAGCTTCCAGTAGTAACACCTGTTGAAAGTTGGGGCTCTGTGCTGGCTCATGATGAAGGGCCTTTTCTATTGTTTTTTCAAGAAAGAGGGCATTGGCTCCTTCAGTATCTCACTACTTTGGTTAATTTGTGGGCATCTCCAGAAGTTTCTTCTGAATGTTCTAAGTGCTTTTCTGTCTCTCTATTTGCTGTTATAACAGAATGCTTTAGAGGAGGTGATTAATAGCAAAACTTTATTTTCTCAAACTTCTGGTGGTTGAAAAGTCAAAGGTCAGGCAGGTGCCGGCATTTGGTGAGAACTTGGTCCATTCTGTTGGTCGGTTGATCTGTCCATCTGTCTCTCTCTCCCCATCCCCCTCCCCCTTTTCCCTCCCCAACTCTCTCCTTTTCTCTTTCCCTCTCCCTTCCTTTGTCTCCCCTACCCCCCACTTATGTGTGTATGTATGTATATGTTTGTTAGAACCAGGAATCGAAGTTCAGGCCGTGGGTATGTCATGTGTATATCACAGGACAGAGGATGAGGCGACAAAGCCCTTTGAACACTTCCCTTTGGGGCTACCTCCAGCACTGTTGCATTGGGGATTATGTTTCGATTATGAATTGAGATGGAGCATATTCAAGCCCAAACACTTGTATTTTATATTAATAGACTCTAGAACTTTCTGTGTGCTTTAGCAGTATGTAAGGAAGTTGGAAGACTAAAGAAATACCTGTGAACTATGTCTTAAAGGAATTTAAAATTTAGAGGTATAAAATGTAGATACAGAAATAGTGCAGTAAGACTGCAAGAGTTAAATAGCACAGGCTTTTGGAGTGGCCTCCGTGTTCTGTACATGGAGGGTATGATTGTTGGAGATCTTAAAGTTTATCTGAGGATATGCAGTGTTTCAATTTCAGGTTACAACATTAACATGAGTGAAGGTAAAGCAAAATGCTGTAAATACTGTGACATGGGAGAAATTCCCACAGGTTAGAAGGGAAAGGAAGGCCGAAGAAGATTGTGGTCTGCTGCCACCTGCTTTTTCTCTGGCTTAAACTTAGATCTTGCTACCACAGCTACCCCTTCCTCCTCTTCCTCCTCTCCTGGCCTGGCTCAGCACTTTTTTTTTTTTTTTTTTTTTTGCGGTACTGGGGATTGAACTCAGGACCCTGGGCTTGCCAGGCAAGTGTTTATTCTACTAAGCTTATCTTCCTGGCCCCTCTAATTTTTAATTAATTAATTAATTAATTAATTAATTAATTTTGTGGAACCTGGGATTGAATTTGGGCCCTTGTGCTTGCCAGGCAAGTTCTTATTCTACTGAGCTGTCTCCCCAGCCCCACCACCTCTAGAAAAGTCCTGACTCCCATGAAAAGCATTTGATGGTTTTATTTAATTTTCTTTATGATTGCCTTTTTGAGATAGAGTCTCACTATGCATGTCAGGCTGGCCTCACACTACCAGTGATTCTTTTTTGCCTCAGCCTTCCAAGAGCTGAGACTACAGGTGTGTGTCACCACAACCAGCTGTGATAGTGTGAACTTCATTCTTGTCTCTTATGTAGCGTTCTTGTTGTTTAGATGCCCTATCCAGCGACCACATCCTAAAGAGGAAAGGCTTCATTTGATCATAGATTTACCTCATGGTTGGCAGGTTCCAGGCAAAGACTTTGTGATGTAAGGGCCTGGCCAACCAAAGCCGCTTGGTTCTGAAAGAGCTGGGGACAGAGCAGGGGAATGATGCCAGGGAGGACGGGGAAGAGCACAGGCATCTCTCCAAGGCCACACCTCTGAGACCTGCCTGGAGACACTGAGGCATGCGCTTTACTAATCTGCTTGATATTTCTTAATCCAGTAATTGCTGATCACATCATGCAGAATTAGACTGTCTGAAGTCATCATCACTCAGTCCCTTTATCAGAGATGATCACATTATCACTAGTTCATGTGACCCAACGTCTGTGTTGGGGGAAGCTTTTACTGCTTGGTTTTGGCACAGCTGGGACTTGTCCTTCTGATCTCCCTGATGTCCTGAGTAGCTTTTGTCAGGCACGTGCGCTGTGGTGTGAGAGGCACGAGTCCTGCCTTTTGGAAAACTAGTCTAAAACTGTGCAGTGATAGTGTACTGGAGGCATAATCCTCCCCTTACAGAACACATAAAAATATCGAATGTCATGCAGACCACTGGGCTGTCAATGTTACAGTATCTTTAAAAACCATTTTTTTTTTTTTTTTAGTGTCTTGTGCATGCTCTAGTTACCTACAAGATAACATTGTATTTACAAAGGATTTTCTTGACATGTCAACAATTCAACTTTTAAGCGTGATTTAAAATATGAGATATTAGTGGCAAACTGTTTTGTATCCTAGTTGTTGTTATGAATTTAAATCTTCAGCCAAAAATTAACTTGCTACTTAAAAGCTGTCTTGGAGCATCTGGCTGGTCTTCTCAATGGTCTTACCACCTGTGTCACCTACAATGTACCCGTGTTTGCCTTGAAGCTTGGGCAGTGCAGGAGGACTTGGCGTGGGAGCTGCGCTGTGCTGCTGTCAGTGCTCCGCGCTTCCCAGAGGAAGCCAGTGCTCGTTAAATCATCACTCCCTGTCCTCTCCTTCCCCACACCATGGCAACGGCTACTCTGCTTTCTGTTTGTTTTATTAATGTGAACACACTGTTGTCTTCCTCTGCTAAATCATGGAAATAATTTGATTTCATCTTTATTGCTTTACAGCGCTTATGCAGTTGTACTTTATTGATCATTTATGGAGCTTTTGTATTCACTTTATTAGAAATTTTTATTTCTAGTAAGGTGAAATTTTTAAAAAGATGTTAAGCCTTCCTTATTTTTTGCACCTGAAATCGATCTCAGGACCTTGCCCTTGGCAGGTAGGTGCTTTGCCACTGTGCCATGTCCCTGGTCCTAACTTTTTAAATTATATAGAATGAATTTATTTTAGAAATTTTAGAAATTTTCATTTAATATGAAATGTTAGTAATTTAAGGAGTAAATGAAACTTATAAAACTAAAATGAAGCACTAATAAATGCATGGAGTAATAAATACACTTAAAAGTTTTATAACACTTAAGAATTAACTGTAAGAATCAATGTGGCTGTCAAAACTTTTCGCAGTTTCTTATAGTGGTGGCAATTGAAAATTATATAAATTATGTACTAAAATAGCTAGAGCAAGATGTGCTACCAAGTACCTATAATCCCAGTTAGTCAGAAAGTTGAGGCAGAGAATCTTAAATTGGAGCCATTCTGGACAATATAACCAGGCATTGTCTCAAAATGAAATAATAAAGTATGGCTGGAGGTGTAGCTAAGAGTCAGAGTACTTCTGTAGTGTGCATGGGGTCCGGGGTTCCTGCCCCAGCCCTGGGTGGGCCAGGGAACCAAGCTGAGGTGCGCGCCTGTCATCTCAGCAGAGGAAGCTGAAGCAGCAGAAGCATGCAGTTAAGGTACACAGGGTTCAAGGCCAGCCTATACTATTGTGTAATTTGTCTTAAGATGACGAAATAACCCAGAAGCCTGAGGAATCAAATGTGTTGACCAAAAAGGGTAAAAGTCTTCTTTTTTTCTGCTGTTTGATCCTGGAGACTTTTTTTTTAAAAGCCATTAAAAATCTTGGATCAGTTTTTAAATCTAGATGCATTGGTAATTGATATTTGTAATTATGTAGAAAGCCCATTTTCAGTTTCTCTACAGAGCAGAAGTAGGGTCTAGCTTCCTGCCTATGCCCTGGAGATTACTAAATGCACTTTGCTGCTCTCTGTATTTTAAGCCTTGTGTTTTGAGCACTGGCACAGATAGAGCCCTGTAAACAAAATCAGGGTAGATGATGTAATTTGGACCACATTTGGAATTGTGTTTATTTTTTATTTTGGTCAATATCAGTTAAGGTTCTCAATTTAGACCTTGTACACTAGGCTCAGTCCTGCCCCCTAGGGGACCTGCCTCTCCGTGCTTGCTTATTCATGTGTACCCCATGTACCCCAAAGATGAGTGCTTGCTTGTAGTCATTGTGAGAAACTGGGGGAAAGCGCTTGGGTGCGCTGTCATACACTGGGCCCGGTCTTTAGGAAGCTGCAGTGTCCACTGTTGCCTGAGAGGGCGAGACCATGAAAGCCTTATTTACCTAAAAATTAATGGAGCCCATGTTAGCCCAGTGATTCTCAGTTTGTAAGTAGCAATCTTATTTTTAGCACACTTTCCCAAAACTGTTCCATCCTCAGTAGAAAGGTATGGGAATGTTTCTTGTACATACATGTTACAGTGGGCATTACATTTTATGCAGCTTTTGTCAGATGGACATAAGGAACCTGAAAAAACCTTTTTAATTAAAAATTAATGTAGGTACTGTGTGTCTTCTCTTTGTGCTGTTGTGATCCATGGAGGAGGTGTTGTACCTTACCTTTGGTGCTTTGGATTTTCAGTGCTGTAGAAATTGTTTTTACCATGAAAATGCAACATTGTGAAATTTATAACATTAAAGAAGGAAACAGGTTACTTGTTGCCAGTGAAATTCTGAAGAGATGGGTATTTAAAATTCTCCTGAGAAAAAGGAAACACCAGGGGAAAATGCACAGCCTAGGCAAGGTCTTGGAGGGGGGTGTCTGCTCTGAGATCTGACTAAGACATGATCTATTGAGAATTGTGTTTTTCCTTGCTCCCAGACCTCACAGGCGACGCCCAGTCTCCCTGAAAACACAGCGTCTGCCTCTGTCTGCTGCTCCTTCCCTTGACTTCTGGATTTCCATCGAGCCTGCCTGGCAAATAGGCAAATAGATGGTGGCAGGGTGGCAGGCCCGCCCAGGGCAAACATCTTTTGGTTTCCAAATTGGGCGCAGAGTTGAAAACACCAGAGTGGAATGATCACTGAATAAATAGGAGCTGGGTAGCCCTTGTCGGTACTTTGTGGTGGTGATGTCTGTCTGTGTGTTGAGATCACAACCCACCACCTTGGGAAAATAATAATTAAGTCTTCAATTAATGAGTAATTATTTATTATTTTCCAAGAGGAAATGACACAGAAGTTGGTCTAGATCAAAATCTCAAAACTTCCACATGACTGCCCCTAAAGCCTTAAAATACACACACACACACACACACACACACACACACACACACACACACACACGTCCTTAAGGCAACCAATAACTTCTGTAAACTCGGACATTTTTAAGGAAACATTTGCATGGAATAAATTTTATTTTCATAAAATTACTATTCTAAAATCTTGCTTACTTATGTTGTATCTGTTCTCTTTTTTTTTTTTTTCTCCTTTTTTGCGGGCATGGAAATTAAGGGTGCCAGAGCCAGTAATTAAACTTGTGTACAGGCCCTTGAGACTGAGTTATATCCCCAGCCCTTTGAAAACTTTTGTTGTTATTATTATTATTATTATTATTTTTATTTTTATTTTTTTTTTTTGTCTTTTTGAGGCAGAGTCTTGCTATGCAGTTCAGGCTGGCCTAGAGCTTACTTTTGTAGCCCAGGCTTGTCTCAAACTCACATTGATCCTTCTGCCTCTGCCTCCCAAGTGCTGGGATTACAGGCGTGTGCCACTGTTATTTTCAATTTTGAGACGTTTTCATTAAGTTGCTATATAGCTCACGCAGGCTGGCTCTGCCCTGGCATCCTCCCGCCTCAGCCTCCCTGAGGGCTGGGACTAGTGGTGTGTGCTGCCACATCCTCCCGCATGTAACTGAGACACTTCGTTAGCTTTCCTGAGGTGTCAGTGGGCTGAGGACCATGTTCCACAGGAGCTCAGCACTTGTGTTACTGCTCCATTTTGCTGGTGTGGATCTAAGGTACAGCAAGAGTGAATCACTTAGCGTAGGTTGCACAGGCAGTGAATGGCAGCGCAGCTTCAAGAATCAGGTTCGGGGTCATTGATAGTTTAATCAGTCTGCTTGCTTCTGGTTTTATACTCTACCCATCAGTTCCTGTCATGTTCACTGTAGTAGTTCTAGATCTAAATAAAATCTTAGCACTGCAAAGTGAATGACTTAAGTCACCTGTACTATTTGCATTCTCTGACATATTCTAATGACCTTGCTTGAAAAGCCTTTTTTAGAGCATTAAGACTACTTATTTTTCCCTTTCCTGACATGACCAGAAGAAAGGGGATCCCTCTCTCCATCCTTGGAACTGCCATTCCATTCATTCAGTGTTAACAGTCTCCTGTGCAAGAAAGCACCCAGTGAATGTTGAATACCGTCTGCCAATTAGACCCTCAGCTTTGCCTGTATGTCTGAGGTAGCCTTATTAAAAGTGTCCTAGCAGGAGCTCCAGGATTACCTGTTCAAGGCTCTTATTGGCAGCTCTTGGCCATAGTTTTTAGGAATAGATTATAGCACTGATGAGATCCAGCTGCTGGCCTAGACCTTTCAGTGCTGTTCTTCCAGGGAAATAGCATATGTAGTGCTTAGCAAGGTGAATTCCTAGGCCACATTGAGGACTCCTGCTGAAAATCGGTAGCTTGTTTATTCTGAGACAGTGGGAGTTTTGATGACACTGGTTTTTTACTTCCCAGAGTGTGTGTTCACTGGCTAGGTCCAAGTGGTATAGATTGCTGGTGTCCCTGGCCTTCTCATCAGTCAATAACAGCTCCTGTACTAGTATCTTCTAAGCCAGACTCATTTCTTTTGCTGTGTCTCAGTGTCCTGATGTTAGAGAAGTTGTTTTACATCCTTTAAAAGTTGCTATAGGAGGGACCAGTGAGGTAGCTCAGTCATCTAAAAGTGTCTGCTTAGGCAGTAGTTGCAGAGGACCCAGTTTGGATCCCCAGCACTACATGTAATGCCAGCCCTGCCCCTCAGGGCAAGCTGAGCTGGCCAAACAAAGAAAAAGAAAAAAAAGGCTACTAGAAATCAAGTCTATATTAAGTTCATTTGAAGAATATCATCACTTGATGTTGAGGTTTAGAGGACTGTGTTCACTTATATCCTAAGAAGGACCACTATGAACATTCTTGCTTACATTTAAACTCGGGTTTAGGGCTAGGAGAGAGTCCTTAGTGTTAGAGCACTTGAGTGGTGTGTTATACCATGGGTCAGTTCTTGGCAGGAGAGAGAGTGTGCGCACACACACACAGTTCAGATGTAGCGCAGAAGCATCCCTAGTCCTCCCCAGATGTGACCTGGAGTCTCCAAGTGTAGCCTAGAGTACCTTTTTTAGGAAGAAATGGGGGAAAAAGAAATGGAAAACAATCTTATAATAGAGCTCTCCCAGATAAATCTTCTAACAGTATTGGTATGTTAGAGAGAGAGAGAGAGAGAGAGAGACATAGCTTAGTGACTTTCCCCAGAAAACTTGCCTTCCCCTTCCCCTTCTAGTTGTTTTCTTTCTGTTTTCATCTTAGGTTTTGAGACAGGGTTTTTCTGTACAATAGACGGACCTTGAGCTTGTGATCCTTAAGGAATTGTATGCTGTGAAAGGGACCGCGCAGCCAGCTGGGATTGTCACAAGGAGAGCAGAGGGTATTTATTACACATAGAAGTCTGTTTTCCCACAGAGATTTCATGATTGACATGATTTCACGATTTAGAGGGCTGCTAAGGAGTTGAGCGAGATAAGAATAGAGCAGTCCTATTGTCCAGGCCCCACTGGGGTCATTGGAGATAATGAAGATGTAGGACAGTCTCAGCGGGTGGAACAGTGGCAGCTGAGTGGAGTGGATTGATGAGAGAAGTAGGTGAGGAAGGAAAAAGGTAGACACAAAATGTAAAACCCTTTTTAAAAAACTTGTGTTTAGCCGGGCATGGTGGTACACGCCTGTAATCCCAGCACTCGGGAAGCTGAGGCAGGTGGATCAGTGCGAGTTTGAGACCAGCCTGGGCTACAAAAGTGAGCTCAAGGACAGCCTGAACTGCATAGCGAGACCCTGTCTCAAAAAGACAAAAACAAAACAAAACAAAACAAAAAAAACACTTGTGTTCATATCTCTAAAGTGTACAGCATGATATGATGCCACGCATTAAATTCTATAGCCAAGAAATTTACCTGCCCCTCTCCTCACATAGTTACTCTTCTCCCCCTTTTTTAATGGAAAGAACATCTGAAATACGTTTCCTTAGCAGACTTCCTATGTTCAGTAGAGTGTTAACTGAAGCCCTCACCCTGTGCCTGAGATGCTTGGTCTCTTCCTCATGAGCACTTCGAGTGGTGGTGGGTGAATGAGTGATTGGAGATCAATAGATAAAAAATAAAGGAAGCAATATTTGAAGGCTGGAAAAAGGCATTGAGTTCTCCAAATTTTGCTTAAAGTATCTGCTTCTTAAAACTACTATGCAAAACATTCTTTTCAGAAAAAAGAGCTTGTGAAAATGTTACACGACCATTCCCGGAATGATTTTGTAAGACTTATAAATTCCTCCTTTTACATATTTGCCAGAGGTAAGGCGTGCCTGGTGCTGACAACACGATAAACAGTAGAACAGGACAGCCCAGCATTCTCTGCAAGCGCAGGGCTGCAGGGAGCTATTTCTAAGGGGCTTCCTGGAAGAATTGTAAGTATTTATGTTCATGAAACTATTAGGGTATATTTCCTAAGCAGCAGTGTTTTTAAAATGCCTCATACTTCTCTTTTGGTATTATTATTCTTAAACATTTTAATGTATCTGTGGGTTCCTTTTGTTTCGGTCTGCATTTAGTAGCAAAAGGTAGAGAATTTAAAGTTTTGTGGATTGATGGCATATAATTTGTTTTTCTTGATACTTTAAATGTATGTGTGATGACCTATATATGCCTATTGGAAAAGAAAAATATGCATCAAGCCATTAAGCCTATATGTATAAAATTTCTACTGATCATTGTATTCTCACTTGAAATACTTTTAAGACATGGTTAAGTTCCAGTCCAATTCTTATGACCATTTTAATACATAGTATGATAAATTACACTCACCTGGGGCTTTAACTTTTACAAAGTATAATCACAGTCTTTTTATGTACAAGGGCACTATAAAGCAGACTTACAATGTTTTCTGCATGTAACATTAGTAAATAACTGAGGCTAGGAGGTGTTTTTAGTTACTTGCCAGAAGAAATTCATTTATTTATTTATTTTATGTATTTAGTACAGAGTTTCACTTAGACTTGTAGTGATCCTGTTGTTTAAGCCTCCCTGGTGCTGGGATTATAAGTACATACCACCACACCCAGTCTTGGTGGCTAGCTTGGCGGGCCCAGGGTAGGGTGGGCTGGGGAGCAAACCTCAGTCCTTGCACTTGCCTAGGGAGACACTAAGACTGCTGAGCTATTTTGGCAACCTAGCTTTAAGAAATTCAAAGTAGAATTAAGACTTATGATGATTAGATGAGCACTCTTGCCTCTGTACCTCCTGGCAAGGGCCTCTCTGTATTAACAACACTCTAGAAGTGAGTAAAAACTGTATGTAGTTACATTACCTGAATTAAACTTTAAGAACCCTTTACCACATGACCCTTACAGCAGATGTAGAATAGAATATTAACTCTGTCAGCATGAATGTTGAAGAGTCTTACACATGCCAGTTCTGACCAAGATGGTGAACGGCCTGAAGAGTATAGCCTGATTTGGTTCAGTTGTGCTGAACTTTTCTGCTCTGTGTCTGTGTCTGTGTCTGTGTCTGTGTCTGTGTCTGTCTCTCTGTCTCTCTCTGGCATGTCTTCTACCACTGAGCTGCACCTACTCTTATGTGCTAAAATGTAATTATTTTATTAAGAACCATACTATCTCCATATCTTAAATAGATGGTGGTATTGTATTAGATGAATGTGAAAATGAGTTATTTTTGCTTATGATAAGGTTTTAGTCAAGAATATCTGTGGGCACTCAAAATTCTTCCTCTAAATTAAAACTCCACATGGTTTATGTTGCAAGTTTGTTGACCGAAAAGAATAAGATGAGGAAAAAAGTGACTGATCATTGTCCTGTGATTTTATGTGTCTTCTATCTTCTAAAATAGTTGATTATTATTTAAAGAAATCATAGCAATGATAAAATTATGAAGGTTTACAGAATGAAGAAATAATTGTGCTTTAAATGTTCAAATTGTAAATTTACTTTTTGTAAAAATGTCAAATCAAGAAAAAAGCCAATAGAATCAGAGGAGTACTTTTTATGTAAAGAGCAGTATTTTTAATGGTCTTTCCAAAAGCTAATTCAAACAATTAAAATTAAAATTTCCAACACAAACTAAAAAATTTCCAGCCCCCCACCCCAAAAAAAATCCAGCCAAATAGCTCAGCTGATTAAAGGGCCTGAAAGTAGGCAGAGGGAGTGGGTTCATCCCCAGGCCTGCAGTGCTGGCCCTGCCCCCAGGGCGTGCTGAGACAGCCATGGAGACTGGGCGTGGTGGCACACACCTGTAGTCTCAGCTCTTGGGAGGTTGTAAACAGGCAGATCACTGAGTCTGATCTAGTAGTGAGGCCCTGAACACTCTGTACACCCTTCCATAAAAAAAAAAAAAAAAA
>PVJA010011585.1:0-54261 GCA_004027025.1 Myocastor coypus | reverse complement strand
AGGATGGTATCCATTTGTTTGTTTTGAATTATTTGTTCTCTGTCCCCAGTGTGTCCACATCTCCAGCTGCTCTGGCACAAGGGGATAACCACTGAATCCATAGCTTGAGTAGGAGCAATGGTATTAGTTCAGTTCTTTCTCTTCTTGCCTTTTGCAACAGTCTACCTGGAAACACAGCAGGGTGCAGTCCTAGCTCAGTTGCCCTACTGCATTGCGGTTACTGCTTCGGTGTCAAATTACCCTACCTAGTCTTTGGCTTCTACTGTGTGTGGATAGTGGGGGGACACTGCTGGGACCTGTTATGGCCAGAACAGTACAGAGCAAACCGACTGTGCTGGGCTGTGTGATTCGGAGCTTTGATGGGTCCTGGGGTGAAAGTGGGGAGTGCTTTGGGGGTTTCTGTTGTCTCTTCCTGGGCTCTTTACCACACAGGACAGGTGATGCTGCAGCCGCTGCCCTTGCTTCATCTTTTGGGTTTTCTCTCTCTCTCTCTCTCTCTCCCCCCTGGTCTCACTGTTGAGCTCACGGCAGGGTGACGGCAACCCTCGGAGCCCAGAAGCTCAGCTCAGCGGCCCTTAGCTGTCCTGTGCTATCTGGGGTGGTTTGCCGCTCACCTCCCCGTGCCAGCCAGCTTTCCCAGCAGCTGCTCTCCTGCTGTGGGCACAGGGAGGGGATTCTGAGTCCCCTCCCCCAGCCTGTGCTTCTTCTGGTTCTCCGCTGCAAATTGCAAGAGTAAAAAGTCTGCAGAAATAAGTTATTGCTTCATAGTAGAGAAAATACAAAATGGAAATATAGACAGAAAAAAAAAGTGATGCGAGAAGCCTATAGGAAGACTATCAAAGGAAAAAGAGATATTTTAAGTTAAAATGTCCAGCTGATAGAAAAAAAAAAATAAAATAAAAAGCATTTCATTGTAATTTAACATGGCCAGATATATACTTGAGTGCACTCTGGTTTTGTAAAGATATTTGTTTGGTCTGCATATTTATTTATGAATTTATATATTGTTATCTGAGCTTTAAATATAGATTTAAAAATGTTTTTTTTAAAAAAGAAATGCATTGTATGATTCTTGCCCCTAAAAGCCTATAATCTACAATCTTATAGAGAGTTAGGCCAGGGATAGGGATATATAGCTCATTGGCACAGCACCTACCTAGCAAGCATGAGGCCCTCAGTTCAATTCCCAGTATCCACAAAAAAAAAAAAAAAAAAAGACTGGAGAGTTTAGTTTAGAGAAGGATACACAAAAACAACTTTGGAGTGAAACAAAGCAAAGAGTTAGCCATGGCTGTGAACAACATTTAGAAGTGATGCAGAGAGGAGATGTCAGCAAAGCAGACTGACAAGGGGACCTAGCCGAGGTGACCGGAAAAGAACAGGGTAAAGTAGCACCACAAGTGCTACTTTGTGAAGAGATAAGTGTGGTCTCCTTAACTGCTCCACAGCGCAGTGAGAGGAGGATGGGGGAGCTCACCGGCTGATAGCTTTGGCCAGAGCACTGGAAGAGCATGGAGGCACAGGCCTGAAGCAGAGAGAGAGAGAGTGGGGGAGATGCTGTGTGCTGAATGAAAAGTGGAGATTACTGCAGACCACTGGCTTCAGAACAGGCCCCTGTGAAGAAGAGCTGTGAAGCAGAGGAGGGAGCTAGACTAGGCTGTAAGGCTGAGATGTGCTTTCTTTTGTTTTTAAAAAGAGTATTACAAGTTAATTTTATTGGTAGTAGAGAAACTAAAGAGATAAGAAATAAGTTATTTTATAAAACAGCACAACTATATACCTTCTTATCACAAAAACTCAAAGAAGAAAATCAGACCACAGAGTAAAATACTTTAAAAATGCAAGTAAACATACTAAAATCTAAAAATTGCCACCTCCATTAAATACTCAACTTATTCTCAAGTCAAAGAGAAAACACAGATTTGCAGTGCAAAATTTTAGGAAAGCCTTAATTAATAAGAATATTGCAGAACATGTTTAATACTGCTGAACTATTCATTCATGGGCATTATTATATTATATGTATTGCACTCAAGTTAAAAATACAGACCAAAATATATGGGCCACAGCCAGAAAAGTACTTAGAAAAATATCTGACATTATAAATTGTCCTAATACAAGTGGAAGAGTGAACATAAAAAGAGAATTACACTTCCAGCTCAAAAAGATAGATAGATGGGGCTAGGGAGATAGCTCAGGAGAATAAGCACTTGCCTGGCAAGTGCAGGGTCTTGTGTTCAATCCCTGGTGTCATAAAAAGCAAAAGAGAAAAACAGATGGATGGATAAGAAAAATGGAAAGGAAACAGAACAAGAGTGATTACAGATAAAAAGAATAACTCAAAAAAGTAATAAGAATTTAAATCATATAAATGCATTACAATTGAAATAAAATAAATTCAAAACAAAGCATCATCTAATATACCAATATTTTCCTATCAGACATTATAATTTGACATTGGAAGAGAGTAAAGGGTCACACAAAATAAAAACTGATATCCAAGCCTCTCTACTCCCAGTCAAGTGGGCAGGTGACTGAAATTCAGCAAAGAAACAAATTGAGATAGAAATCCCATAATAAAGAAGAAGTGGTAGAAAAAACTGCCAGAAGATTGGACGCTGAAGACAATGGATATACCTAGGGCAGCGCTGACACTCTGGAAAGGCCGCAATAATGTTTGCTGAACAAGAGTACAATGACTGATGATAAGAAAGAGAATAAATCCATCCTGGAATCAGCACTTAATGGGTAATCATAAACAGTCTTGTGAAAGAGAAGTTTTTAGAAAGAAAAGCTAATGATGTATTAGGCTGAGGTATAAGGATTACATTTTACAACTACATTTAACAAAGAGGCATTTCATATCAAAAAGAAAATGTTAAGGAAAAACTCACATTACCTGAGAAAACTGCCTGTGGTGAAAGTAGATATTTCCGGCATTAAAGTAAGCCAGCGAGTACTTTGGGTCTGCAGCAATTGCGGCTTGGTAGTCTCTCATTGCATTCTGTCGCTGACCCATAAACTCATGAATCACACCACGATTTGTTAAGAACTCCGCTGTAGTATTGATCTACAATATAATAGTATGAGTCTTTAGCATGCGAGAAGAGTATTTATCTCCAATTTCACGTCTGCAGAAATGAACATTATAAAACCTACTTGTGGGAAAGTGTAACTTTATAGTGCACGTAAAACCCAAACTCCATTAGGACAAATATTATGAGAAAGGACTTGTTATGAAATTGGTTTGCTGTCAACACTGTGTTGATTTGGTTGAAAAAAAAAACAAATAAGCTTAATGTGTTATGTAGCTCCTTTCCAAGATACAGACACAGGAGGAAAGTTTATCTGTTTACCTAGGCTAAGCCAGAAAAGAAATTAAATTGGATGGCTGACATGCCTGCTTGTCCTGTGTAGTCACAATTGTTCATCAGGACTTTTCCTTTTTTTTTATTTCAAACATTACAACATCTACTCAAATTGAGAGAAATTCAAAAGCTAGAAAAATGTCTGTCACTGCATCTGAAACATAAGACTTTTACTTAAGAGTTTCTCTTGAGGAAGAATCTGGAGATTTAAATTGTTCTTTCTTCAGTTCCTTCAAGCCTAGAACCTCGTTTTTCATTTTGCATTTCTTTACTACAAAATGAAGTGGATGTTCTGTGACACTCACAAGGCGCACTGCCTGAGAGGAATCAACGTTTACGAATAATTTGTATTATTTTAGTTTTAAATTCATTTAGATTATAAAATTGCCAAGATATAACAATAACACTTCTTGAGCGTAGGAATGACTTAGGGAAAAAAGGAAAATGCTATTTCCTTCAAAGTCATTTTGAAAAGGTAACAGAGACCTTCTTACCTTGGACTTATTCATTGATGGTATTCATTTATGCCAATGATTATAAAAACGAAGGCTATTTTTACCTTTATAGCTGCATTAATATCCTGAATGGCAGCGAAATTAGTGCCCATCTGAAGAGAGACCACAGCTCTTCCTTCGTAGGCCAGGTCGCTCCGTGGATCAATTTCCATGGTGATGGTGAAGTGGTTCCAGGCTTTCTGTAACTTTCCTTGGGCCTACGACAAAATTTTCCAATTTCATAAAGTAATAAAGAGTGAGTAAAATGACAAATATTTATGATTCTAACTCACTTAAAACTTTTGCTAAGGCCATATTTATGCTGTACTAAATCCACGGTATTTTAAACAGGAAAGTAGGCCACGCTGCGAGCACATTCAACTGACTGGTTCTAAGTGTGTACCATAACACTTGCATTAATTAAAATATACTCAGTTGCAGAGTCACTTTTTTTTTTTTTTTTTTGTCTTTTGAGACAGGGTCTTGCTATGCAGTTCAGGTTGGCCTTGAGCTCACTGTTGTAGCCCAGGCTGGTCTCGAACTAGCACCGATCCTCCTGTCTCAGCCTCCTGAGTGCTGGGATTACAGGCTTGCACCACCACAACCGGCTGCAGAGTCACTTCTTATACCAGTCCAGTCTGAGGCAACATAAAATGAAGGCCACCATGTGGAATACTAGTGCTTCTCACTGACAACTGTCAAAAATTTTACACTGAATTCCACAGGCATAAGCAGGGATCTTTGTTTATTTATTCATTCATTCATTCATTCATTCATTCATCTATTTATACTCCAATTAAAATTAATATGTGATGCATAAATCAATGAATAATAGCGTAAAGCTGTTTTTCTTGAATTTTAGGGCCACTAAACATATTTTGTGGAAAATACATGTAAATCTATCAAGCACCTGTTTATGTTAACCTTAGTATCAACTGAAGAAAAAGAAAATAGTAAAGAGCCAGCCAAATAGCTCAGTGCATTAAAGCGCCTGTTTAGGCAGAATGCTGGGGCCAGGATTTGATCTCCTGTGTGCCGTGGCAGCCCTGCACTCTGGGCACACTGAGATGGTGACTGAGTCTACTCTGTGTAGCAAGACCCTGTAAACCCTGTAGGCCCTGAACTAACTACAAAGAACAAAAACAAAAACAAAAAAACAAACAAAAAAGATCATCATGAGAGTCAGGAGAGGAACATCCCTTGTCAGGGAGCATCACAGCATTTCCTCATGAAGACCAGCAGCAGCTAGCACCTCACCAGGGAAGGCAGTGAGCAACTCATCCATCCATACAGCCCAAGGTCTGTCTTCTTCACAGGCCCAGAAACCCAACCTGCCAAAGCTCAGAGGCTAACTCAGTCTAACCAAGTTTCTAAGAACACTTATAACTACTCAGGGAGCTAAAGCTTGCTTTTTTGTGGTACCAGAGATCAAATTCAGGACCTTGAATTTATCAGGCAAGCACTTATTCCACTGAGCTACCTCCCAGCCTCTATAGCTTGCATTTTGACCAGCAAATCTCTCTCTGGGTACACCATTTGGAAATACACTGTCTCCACAAGTTCATCCCATAAAAACTAGAGCAGAAGGTCTGAGATTAGATTATGGGAATATTAAACTGCAGATTTTATCTATCATCTGTTCCTCTCAAGATCTGTTCTACCTACTTGCTTCTCTGTCCACGGCGTTTAGCAAATCGTAAAATAATATATAAGTTCTTGTGTAGAGTATGACCTTCTAGGACAGTAGGTGGGTAGCCCTACCTCACTTTATCAGTCCTTTCTCAATTCAATCCTTTATACTAAAGTGTTTTTTTGATCCCTTTTCAGGTAGTTAAATACCTAGTGATTCTTCATGCAGTGCCAGTTCTCCGATTGGTACTGCTCACATGTTTAGATAAACTCCACAGTCTTTAAACATCTGACCTCACTTAATAATCTGACTTCATGTCAAAGTGTTCTCCCCGTGCCCTTATCATTCTACGCCTGCCTCCTTCTTACCAAGCCTTCCAGTGGACTGTCCCCTCTATCTGGAACACACAGCTCAGTCCCAGCCACTCCCTTGGACTAATTACTAGACTTTCACACCTAGGTACAAAAGTGACCATTGAATAAAACCTTCTTTCTCCTCAAACACAGCTCAATTTCTCAGAACTGTAAGCTATTTTTTCCTTTGCTGCACTTATGATCATTATTTGTATTATTGCTTATGTCTGCCTTGAGAGATCAGCTTCACACCAGAGTACAGTGTCACAATCCCATCTTGCTAAGAGGACAAATTCTTATCCTCTTGCCTTCCCAACATGTTCTAATTTGCTACCCCCTGGAAGATAGTTGATATTTAGGAAGCGCCTATATATCATTTTTCTTAACTTTTTTGTGGCTTTCACTTGAAAACTTTCAGACACTGTTTATTCTCTTTTGTTTTTAAATAATTAAACAGGATAAAGCCTATGAAGCTAAGGTATAAGATACTGAAGTGTTAGATTCTTATCTGTGAAATTCAGCAGGCACATTTTACAAGTGGTTTACATAGGGAATGGCAGGGATGCAGACTTTAAGCAAAGTCATGGAAAAGTCTTCATATGACCAGGATGCCGGGTCCCAGGCTATCCAACAAGCTATGGGCCCTGCTGCAACTTTGTATACCAAAACTGAGGGAAAGGCAAATGCTCATAACCAAAGAAACGACAGCCCTGTCACCAGAAAAGGGCCAAATGCATCCTCTCTCCTGTCCAGGCAGTGCTTTCAATGGCCATAACATTCTATTACCTGCAAATTATAGCACAGACTAATTCTGGCTTTTGTGCACACAGGATTAAGATGCAGCGCTCTTAGGAAGTCCTTCTGGGCCTGCTTGATGGCTTCCTTGTGGTCAAATTCCATGTAAGAATTCCCTCGCCCAATATAAGCATCCATAAAAAGTGGGTCAACTTTAAGAGCTTGGCTAAAGGAATTGATAGCTTCTTTGAATTCTTGAATTCTGAAAAAAAAAAAAAATGAAATACTGATTTCTTCTGGTGAGTTGATGCTATCTGATAGTGTTTTCTTGAAATACACCTTTTCCAAAAAGATCTATAGTGACCCTTATAAATAAAAACTCTTTCAATTTCAAGGTTCACTTTGGCAGTACATACACTAAAATTTCTGTCAATTTTATTATCTATCGTGGGTGATGAGCACATAGGTCCATGTGGTTTAAGACTTTTGGCAGGTTCTTCAAAGTTCTAGATAAAAGAAGAAATCAGAAGAGAAATTTTGGGCTGGGGACATAGCTCAGTAGAATAAGTGCTTGCCTGACAAGCACAAGGACCTGAGTTCAATCTGCAGTTCCTCAAAAGAAAAAAAGAAAAATTTACACATCAGAATGTGGTGTACTGAAATTCCATAAGTGATAAAAGACCATATTGCATTCTTAAATCTTGTTTTAATGACTGTCAGTTAACAGTACAAAGAACATATGCCCATATTGATAAAATACACTAATTAAATTACTCTAAGCAGACTCATTACGCTAATGATATTTCCATTAACAATGGCCCACATATACAGTGGTGGTCCCCTAAGATTATATTATATAGTGACAGTATAACTCTCTTGGTCTGAAAATGTACTCTATATCATTCATACAAGGAAAAGCTGTCTAACAATGCAGAATTTAGCCTGTCATTAAGTGGAGCATGGCTTATATTAAAAAATAAATACATTTTATATATTTAATATTTCCTTATGTGGTGAAAAGAGACAAATGCTTGTCACACAGGTATTTTTACTTCAGATCAATAAAGGCAGTCCATTTCACTGCAGATATCAGCAGAGGAAGTCAGAGGAAGAAGTACATTTTATAAATGAATATGGGATATGGTTAAATGATGATCTTATGTTCCCTAAGGTGGGAGGGGCTGTTGAAGGAAAACGTATTTGTGTGGGAGCATATAAAATCACTGCACTAATTCAAATACATAATAATTATATTTAGTCTCAACATCAACACTAAGACTTGGAAAAAATTGGAGAAGGGAGCTAGTGTTGAGTAATTGCTTACTTACCAAACACTGGGCTAGATGCTTAACAGACACTATTTCACTTAATCATTCCAATAACTCTTTAAGCTAGTTATAATTATCCACATTTTATGGATGAAGAGACGAATTGTGGTTCAGGGAAGTTTGCACACAGGAAATGGCATAGTGAGCAGCACACTAACTTTGCACAGAGCAAATACTTAAAACTCAAACATAGATAAGGCTCACTTCAGAAATCCATGCTTTTGCAAACAGCTAAATCAAATACATATTACTCGCTTAAAATACACTGTAACTGGTGCAGGAGAGTCAGTAAGCTGATCACTCACAATGTAATCAGAAGTAGGGCTGGTATTCAGACCTGAACCTGAACAGCAAATCAGAATTTGTTGGTGCTACAATAGGAACTAAATAAAAAAAGAATGCAGTACATAGAGCTTTGACCATTCTTGTCTTTCTGCACCTCCAGGCAGTTTTCTAATGTAGTAAGATGCATCACTAATGGGGCTGGGAAGATAGCTCCGTGGCACAAGTACCTACCTGGCAAGTGCAAGGTTGTGATTTCGAACCCCAGTCCCCACACACACAAAAAAAAGCATCACTATTCATACATTTTGCCTTTAAACACACACACACACACACAGAATTCAGGATAATCATTCTGGACACTAGCGTCTCCTAGACATTGCTCAAGAGTATCTTTTAAAAGTGTTCTCCAAACTTCAGCCCTTCCTTTAATGAGAGCTGCCTTACCGTACTACCTACAGAACATTTTCCTTTATGTCAATTTGTTTGAGTTAACTAAATTTATTTTGAAAAATAATCTAATTTCAATACATAGAAAAATAAGGGGCTGGAGAGATAGTTCAGCCACATAAGCACTTGCCTGGCAAGCACAAGGTCCCAAGTTTGATCTCTGGTACCACAAAAAAAAAGAAGAAATAGCAATTTTATCTTCTCTTACTTTGAATCAACCACTCAAAATTGACTAATAACCAAAACATTGTACATCAGTCTCACTCTTTATCACCATTGTAGATAGAATTCTTTAGTCTCACTAGGAAATAACAGAAAATGGGGGTTGTACAGTAGTAAGAAAGATATAGAGCAGGAAATATTGAGTGGTTAATAGTAGTTTACTTAAGGCTACTTTACAATCAAGCTTTAGCTGGTCTATTTTGTTATCTACTGGGTTCCTTAATCTTTCAATTTATGTATTTGCATTTAGCTTTGTGTTGCCTAGTCCATTGAGGCCTAATGTTCACAATTTTGCTTAAAAACAAAGCATTTTTTAGTACATGATTACATCATGAAAAAATAACTGACATACTCATGACTCTTGCCCCATGTTTTGGCTAACAGTATCCAATAGTGGTTCATGGAATGTTCTATCAGAGGATCTCACCAAATGAACACTGAAGCACCAGAGAAGATTAATTTCTGATATTATGGACTGGCAAAGCTTAGCCTTCATATATTTGAGCTAACTGGTATCTTTTGAGCTTACCCTGGGTTGTTACTCAGAAAGCTCTGGATCATTTCTTTCAAGAAAGTTTTATTGAAGCCATATTCCTTTTTCTTAGTAACTGGCACTATTTAAGAAGCAGAACTTCAGTAGAGGCAGAATTACAGTAGCTTCCATGTGACTGCATTACAGCAACAAGTCTAAACACAGACCAGCACTGTTTATCAAGTACAAGCATAACACAGCCATTTTGTGTAAAATGTATCTTTTTAGTTTTTATTGCACTCAGTATTTCTCCTAATGAGTGATGAATAAGTCACTTTTTTTTTTTTTTTTTTTTTTTTTTTTTTTTTTTTTGTGGGACCGGGGTTCAAACTCACGACCTTGCACTTGCCCAGCAGGCACTTGTGCCTCAGAGCCATCTCCCCAGCTCCTGAATAAGTCACTTATGATGCACTTATGATTAACCTGAAAATTTCATGACAATCCCACAGAGGGCCTCATATTTTTTTTGCATAAATCACTGAAATGTTCCTAATACACTTACATCAATACATCATCCTATCCTATCCTTCTACTGAAAAAAATTAAAAATTCTTTTGGAATGCATATCTTGATATATGAATTATAAAGTCAGTCTTCTGATATATGACTTTAAAAAATAGTCTCTCTTTGCATAGCCTAATAAGTTATAAAAATTACAAAAAAGAATGGAGGCAGTGAATTGAAGCACACCATCCCAGGGCCTAATAATATTACTCAAAGGCAGTGGTAGGAGCTATTATTTTACTGATCTAGTTACCAATGCTATCTTTAATGAGCACTCTGTTTAGAGTGGCTGAATAATCACCACACCCTAAATTTTAGCCAGAAGTGGATGTTGAAAGCCACTTGGCCAGAACCTCAGAGTTGATGATGACTAAAATCAACTCCAGAGGAGGAGACGGAGCTGAAGAGAAAGACTCCCTAGGATCCAACACCAGTGGATGAGGGAACGCACTAAACAGACACCACTGGAGAAATAGCAACTTTATCTTTGTGGAGATGTGTCACCTAGTGTCCCCTCAGTTGCTGCTCTTGGTCAGTCATCCTCCGGCAGTTGACCAATGGAAAAGCACAGCAGAAGTTTACCCTGTATCCACATGCACGTGCACAACCTGTAAACAGTTGAGCATCTGCTGCCACAACTATAAATGTATATAAAAGGTTTTAAAAAATAAAATGTGTATGTATAAATCTAAAGCAATGGGCTACTGTAAAGAAGGTATCTAATTCTCACTCCTCTATCTGTTCTCAATGAGTCATACACTTAGAGGGCAGTGAGGACACAAGCACAAAAGCCATGGCACTGACCACATTAATCACATATGTTACTAGATGTGCCCTACTGAGTTGTACAAATAAATCACAAATACCTCCCCCAAGCTAAAGAATGTGGCTTGCAAAGCTAAAGATTAAAATGTATTTTATGCAAACGGCACGAAGGGCAAAATAAACATAGTGAAATGAGAAATACATAGGATATATAACTGACAACCTCTCATGTTTTTAAACACAAAAATGAAGGTAGCTTTAGCAAAAAGATCTAAAAATAAATTCTACCATAAAACTGTCAGCAATTAAATTAGGCAACAAGTAGGATATTCAGCCTAGGGAATGCTGTCTCCTAGCAACCCCAAGAGTGAGAACCAGAGATACACAAAAGATACTTCAAAAGTCTGCAGCCCCACGAGTTCAAAGATCAAAGCCCTAAAATGTAAAGATTTATTCTCTTTATAAAATTTTCTAAATGAATTTTTTTAACCTTCCTTATTCTCCACAAGACACCAAGCGTGAATCCCTACAGTTACAAACTGCTGCTATGTATATTACTGCTTTCCTTGAAATGCAAAACTATTTTTCCTGAAGAAATTTCACTAATCACAAAACATTCCTTCTTGTAAAGTTCAGTAAAACTGTTAAAAGCGTAACACACATGGAAGTGGGATTCTGATTACTGTTGATTTAAATTCTACTTTTATTGAAGAACCATAGAGATCTAATCAGGTGATGAAAGTGTGTTATTTGAAATTGCAAAGCAGTATCAGTTTAAGGAGGCTATGAGAATACAACCAGTGATTTGTGGGTGAGAATACATATCAGTGACCACATTTCATAAAACAGACTATGAACTGCCACACTGAGAAACTTACTAATAGTTGCTAAACATTGGAAAGAGTGTGTGAGAAATTTTGGAGTCTGTTTTTCAGATATTAGATATTTTGGCCAGCTCACACTCACCGAAACAATCACATCAGTCTCATATTCTATCTCTTCTTAAGAAAAACAATTAAAGAATGGATTGTACAAAGGTTGCTAGGTTAAAATTAACAACTGTATGATTATGTTTTGCTGTCTGCATAAAAGAAAATATCTGAGAATGATTGTTTTAACCCAAAGCTAATTTAGAAGTTCCAGTTGCTGTGTTACTCTGTTCATAAAATAACAAACTCTCTCACAGGGTAATATTTGTGCTACTTATGTCCAACAAGGAAAAAGCAGAACCTATCTATATAATTTATCAATTAGTTTAATTTCCTACTACAAATTAACTGCCATTGTTTCTTTTATAAAAACATAATGCTGTAAACCATTACTTGAAGGAGTATATTTTCTCTTATAATAAAATCTAGGCCCATTGAATCTCTGTGCTTTTAAAACTGAAATAACCAAAAATTAATTTTCAGTTCCTGACTGTTCATATGGGAATGTGAGCATCATGGCCCGCAAGCTTTCCATACTGCACTCTACACCATGTTTGTACTTTAAGTTGATGGTCTGCATCTCAGCCTTCCGTTAAGTGTTTTCTCTATAGCTTACTGATTTGTGTAACAATTTAGAAAAGAGGTAACAATGTTTTGGGTACTGTACTTTTATTGATTTTATTGTGTTTTAACAGATGTTTCTTGGTATACTTTTCCTCAGTTTTAGATTTATAATTACGTTTTTAAATGCAAGATTTCTTAAAAAAATACATTCTTTTGAAATCATTCAACCAGGAAAATGGGTTCTTACAAGGCAGTTGCATTTGATGAAGTTGGTTTATGTCAAGATATTTTAAGCTATACATAATTTTGCTCTGTGTATTTCCATGGGTCATTCCCCAGGGTCAAATCCTCTATCAGAAGCACTCCTAATTCCATGACACAGGTATTTTCTCCTGATTTGTCTAAAATCATTTACTGAAAGGCAGAGAGGGCTAACAACTAGTAGTGATTCCACATCTACACAGGGAATTCTTTCCATCTCTCCCCATTTTTTGCAGTGAGTCACATTCACATTTCCCACATGTTCTTTCATTCCTTCCTGCCTGTATCATGGGACTATAACTAAGTATGTCCATGGTCCCGCTTGATTTCCTTTCCACATCAACTGCACTCCATACCTGTGGTGACACCAGGCAGCAGCTTGATAAAGACTGGCGTTAGTCTGGCTTATCGTGGCAGCTTGCTTAAAATCCTGTAACAAGTTTATAAGGTTTTGTTAATTTTGTACCATTCATGATATGTGCTTTCTTAAATTTCTATCTAAATTTGGCTATAATATATACTTTTTGGAAATGATATTTTTTCCTCATAAGACCACATGAGTGAGAATGTATGGAGCAAAGGAACCCACTGCTATAAATTATTTAGAATCTTATGCTATTTTGCTTTACTTCATGAATAGGAATTTAGAGGGTTAGCATACAGCTCAGTGGTACAGGACATGTCATTTTCATGTACCAGGCTCTGGGAATGATATTCAGGACAGCAAATAGGGTGGGAAAAACTTTTCCATGCCTACAATGTATACGAAAGTATTTCATGTCCCTTACTTTTACTGCTTGTACTCAGCAAACACCACCAGAGACATCTCTACTAGAGATAACCTTTGTTTTTTGTTTTTGTTTTTAATTTTTTAATTATTTTATTTTATTTTTTTCTTGTTTCAGAACTTTTGTTTGTTTGTTTATTTATTTGTATGGCTGGCCCAGCCTGCCCTGAGGCCAGGGCTGGCGCAGCATGTGGTGCCAGGGATTGAACCACGGTCCCTGCAGCCGCCTAAGCTTTCCTAAGCAGGCCCTTTAGACCACTGAGCCATCCTGCTGGGCCCTCTACTGGAGATAACCTTTGGAGTTACATGACTTTTGAGCAAACAGTCACCTGAGACAAGAAAGGGCCTAACTGGGCTTTGCATGTGGATTAGCTACACCTGCTCCCACGTCACAAGTCTACATTCCTAGACACAAGGGTACCATTTTGCCCAGGGACCCAGAAGACTGCCTAAGCAGGCAAGTGAGGAAGCTAACTCTAAGATCTGAATTTGGGGAAGTCATCTGGGGTGGATCTGGATGACCCTGAGGAACAGGTTATTTAAAACAAAGTAAAAATGCTGGGACTACAGGAAATCCTGCTATGGTGACCCTGAATGCTGTACTCTCTTAGGAGTCAGAGACAGTGTCGTAATACCTGCTACTTCTCAAATTCTCACACATTTGACACCTGAAGCAAAATAAAGTCACTAAACTTAAATTCATAAAATATGTAAATAAATATCCACAGGTCAAATAGCATGTCAACAGCAATACACAACACACATACAAGATATAGATTAAGGCTAGTAATTGCTATAATGTGGAGAGCAGCCTATGTAAAATAACAGTCACAGCTTGTGAAGGGGACTGTTGTACCAGGTAGGTTCATAGGCAATTTGGACTGTGATATCATTTGGCTAGGTTAAATGGGTTGAACAATGCATCCTCTCCTGGGGTAGCAAAAGGAAATCATGCTAAACTCTTGTTGCCAAAGGTGCAAGCCCTGCGAAGTACCCTACACATGCCCAACCAGACAGGAACTAAGCACAACCTTCTCTCTCCCTCCCACCACCTCCTCCTCCTCCTTCTATCCACTCGCAGTGATTGTGTACAAGGATTAGGCTAGTTGTCTTAGGCAGAGGATGAGTTTTCTGCTAGCACTAGGGGTGCAAGAAGGAGCAGTGGGGTCCAGCCAGGAACTCTAGAGGCATCTGTAAAAGACCCATCTGTAAATACAGGGTCTCCACTTCGAGTTGATGAAGCATATTTTGATGGTAAGTGGAAGTATTTGTGTAGAAAAAGAATTTATTATGTAATCATATAATCTAGTCAAACACGCCACCAGGTACCTCCTTTTTGCATCACGGCACTCCTTCCCACCTCTTCTGGAGCCTCAGGCTCTCAGGCACTGCTGTCTCCTGGGTCCTCTCTCACTGCCCTGACTAACAAGATTTCACAATTCCTCTTCATCCTGGAATCCACATGTGGCCCCAGTGCTCTGGTTCTCACTACTACGCATGTCTTAAAAGCCTGCTCAGCACGGTCCACATTCTGCAAACCAGCTCTGGAGACATTTGTATTGGCTTATTTTTATTCTTGTCAAGCTAATCTCTGTACACAGTGCATAGGACCTAAGAAAAATATAATACTTACAATGTTACATAGTGATCCTCCTTTCTATTCTATTTCCTTTAACTCTAAGTCCCACTTTCCAAAAAGCAATCATTTTTCAGCTTAACATCATTTCTTCTGGTTTTTACTTACAAATATCTGAGCACCATGAGTACTATATAACTTTACAACTGTTTACTTACTGCATCTGACAGCCCCATTCCAGTTCCAGCACACTGCCCTTCTCCCAGCATTCCTACACATCTAGGACAGTTTTGTCTGTCTGTTGTTTGTGAGTCAACTTACTACCCTTAATTTTCTAATCCTTGGCTTCCCAGTTGCATATAAATTTAGGACATTGAAATCTTGAATGGTAGTTTGGAGTGCTGAAGTGTTGCTTCTCCACTACTTTTAACTATGTGGAATTAAATTTTTCATTAATTTACTACGATCATAATGAAACTTTTAAGAAGGAAAAGAGATAAACAAACGTTCTTAATCTGATACATTGAACCATTAGCTCCTCATACAATTCCCATCTAAACGTTTCCTGCTTAGCGCTCAGAGGGTATAGAACTATCAGCTCACTGCTATATTTTCAGCATGTAGAGGAATGGATCTCACAATTAATCCCTCCCACAAAAATCTTTGTTCCTTCCTATATTTTATTTTTATCATCTGGACCTCTATTATTCTGTCTTACACATTTTATTATTTCTTCCTCTGCCTACATTAAAAGTTTTAATTAATAATTATTTTACTTTATACAGAGAAAAATCATTTTTGGCATTTGTATTTTCATGGCACTTCTCCTTCTAGCTTTCTGCTTTTATCTGCCTATGTCATAATGCTTAGTATTATTTCTTACGACCAGAATGTATTAGATAGTTTTAAAATTTCCCATCTACCCTTCTCATGTTTTGTATCTTTTGACCGTTGCCATTTAATATAAGTAGTAACAACTCACTTAGGTATCTTACTACTTGATTTCTGCTGGCCTCCTCTGTTTTTATTTTTTTTTCTTTCCAGATTTATTTTGGATTTTTTTTTAACATTTATTGCATTTTTTTGTTTATTTGTCACTGAAGAAGTCATATTGGAGCAGATGCTTGAATCGGAAGAAGGTGTGGCATCCACACAGCTGAGTTAGCAAAGTGTGGCATGCAGAGGGAACAGCCTGTGTAAAGGCAGGAAAGGGCCTGGTATTGCCAGGGACTAGAAGAAGGGGAGAGCAGAGGGAGGATGGACAGGAGAGGGCAATGAGTGGCAGTTGGATCACCCAGGCTCTTGCTTGGTCATGGTCAAGAGTTCAGAACTCAGTCCCATTTTGGAGACAATGGCACTTTTGTGCAGAGGGATGAGTTGACCTGTTTTATGTTTGGACAGCATGAAAGAGAGCAAGAATGGAAGCAGAAGGAGAAGTTAAGGACACTACTGCAGTATTCCAAGCCCATGGATTCTGTTCAGACCTAAGTTATGTCTGGCTCAATACTTACTGGTTGAAAAAATGATACCAGTCACAATTATGAGGATTGATTTAACTCAAAATACGCTTTAGTTGTGGAGTTGGCTGGCCTTGCTAATTGGATCAATGTTGGGTGTGAGGAAAGATAAGGTCAAGAATGATTCTCACTAGATCGTAAGCTCCAAAAGGCTAGAGTTCTGCATGTTTATCACAAGTGTCTTTGGTTCCAATCCATTAACTGGAAGCACATAAAATCAAGGGAAGCTCAATTTAGATTTTGTCCTAGTTCACTAGTTGAAAGATCTTGTGTGTGCTATTCTGAACACCAGTTTCCTTATCTGTAAGTTATTGAACTTGATAACACATATACACATATATGTGTAGCTATCTATCTATCTATCTATCTATCTATCTATCTATATTTGCAATAGAGTGCATATTGTCCTTTAGTGATAAATATTTAGTTGGTAGGTAAAACAGTCTGTGTGCTTAATCTCCCCAAAGCTGGGGTTATTTACACCCCACTTCTATTTTTCCTTTCTCCACACCAACTTTATTGTCCAAATTTCCATAATTTTCTTAACTACAACAAATAGAGAAGTTCTTTAGTTGTCTATACCAGAAGTGGTTCTTGATAGTATATCTCAAAAATATGTTTCCATATATCAAGAAATCTAAGGGAATTAAAGGAATTCAAATGCTGGGATTATGTTTCACCACAGTATAAATTGCCTAGAAAGTGATTTTGTTGAACAGAACCTCAAAAGATGACTACAGAAGTTAAAAAACCACACAAGCCACATTGGAAGGCGGAAACAATTGGAAATGAATGCTCTATTATGTACAATTACATTGCAGTTTCTCAGAACTAAAGATGCAGAACTACTACTAAGTTAAAAATCTAAAATTGCTATATTTGCCTTGTTTCTACATTTTACTTCCAAAATTAATGTAGCATAAATAATAAAAATTAAGTTAAAATGAAAGTTATGAATTTTATTTTCTTTTCTAATGAAATAAATTTTAAATTGTCTTTTTTAGCATACTACACACACTTACACCTATTTCAATTGTGAATCCCTGCTTCTAAAGTTAAACCCTATCACCAGAGACCATACTTGATTTATTTCGTTATTTGTTTTCAATGGGGAAAGAGGAAAATTATAAGTGATAAAGAGTACCATTCAGTAGAGTAAATAATACACAAATTGTTTGCTAAATAATTGAGTTACATATTTATTTCCTTAGAGTTGATGTTCTTATCAAATTAGAATTCTTTTATGTATTGGTTACCTATCCATCATACAAATAATGTAACAATACACACTTTTGCAGATTCGATTCATCATTGGAAATATAATTCTTTCTGAGCTCACCAGTGAATAATATTGTTATTTGGTAGCAGTAAAAACTTGTTCAGAGAAATTTTCATAAGGGACCAGAAAAAATCCAGTGGGCTCGTTTTGCATAATGGCAAGGAAGCTCACCTCTAATGCAAGGCCGTACTGCTGTAATTCGGTGTAGATGAGTCCACGATTAATGAAGGTATTTAATGCTACAGTTTCTCCAGCATCAAGAAGCAGCACAATTCCAAAGTCCACTAATGCCTAAAAGTAAAACAATTGCTTACAACCTAGATACAGCTTTTTACAGTTGTACAGCAGCAGCCGTAGACAAATGTGTGTCTGCTCATGTGGGAACTCACAGTGAGTGACTTATAACTTGGAACCAAAATGGTCACCGAAAGGATACAGTTAGGTTTCAGTAGGTGGTGTCCACTAGGCTTGTGGGTCATGTGGTATCTGTGAGTCACCTCACTGGAGCATGGTGTGGACAGGAGGGAGTCAACGCTTGCTCCCCACTCCGCAGTTTCACCGTGCATCCGTGGACATTAAAGCAGTGTTCTGAGTAGTGTGTGCCGTTTAATTTCTTTTCATTATCTCATTGCTCTCTTCACTGAACTCTAAGCTCTATGGAGCCAGAGCTTATCTATTCTGTTCATGACTGTAAACCCAGTAACAAGCACCACCACTTGTAAAACAACAGGCAGTTTTACAAGATGAAAACTATGACTCACTGAAAAATCTACTAAAACTAAGAAATATGCACTTCGAGGAAAATGAAATTTCAAAAGATTTTGATAGGTATAGTCCTCACTGTCTTAAGACAGAGGTTTAAGCTAAGAATCTACTGAGGCCATTAGTTTTGCCTTTTTCTTTTCCCATCCACTGAGTAACAGTTTTGCTGGCCTCTTCTCTGTTCAGCACTTACTGGGAGAATCCTAAATTTGGACTGTAGTTGAGTGCCTGAAATTATTTGGCTGGGAATCCTGTATGCAAGGGGCCATGTGGTTTGATTAGAATAGAGCCAAACCTTTTATACCTGCAGCACCTATTAGCTGAAAGTGGTTAATAAATAATATTACACTTATTTGCTCACACTTGCTTTTCTAGTGTTTCCTGATTGGGAACCCAAGCATCTAAAAATACTGTATTATGCAGTTGAAGATCTGGCAATAACTGTAAGATGTAAATGCTGCTAGTGCTATACAAAAATATTCATGATACTTTTAAAAACCTTGAATATTAGCCCCAAATTGTCTGACCTTTCCATTTATAGAGTCACAGAATGTAAACCTGTAGGGTATCTTCAGTTTCAATAAGCAGTTGAATATGTGGTGTAATAAGAAACTAATGCTAGGAATGAGATTCTATGCAGGTCAATTGGAAGGTTGGGCAGAGGTTCTAAGAGGATGAGTGGCCTTTCCTGGACTTGTACCACCCTCTACTCTGCTACCAGCTTCTTAGTCTGGGGAAAGTTACCTAGCCATAGGTCTCTTTGGCCTCATCTGTCAAAGAGGCATGCTAAAAATCAATGTGTTTTTGAGCGTGTGTTGCTAAAGCATTTAATCCAGGGGTTCCTGTATAATACTCTAAACCAATAGCAACTCTTAATGATTTAGCATATAGCATGTTAATAATATTAATATTAACAATGTTAGCATATTAATATTAATAGCCTTAGCACATTAATATTGAGCCATAGAATCAGAATTCACTTTTACTTAATTTTTGAGGAAGCCATATCTGGGGAACATTTATGTGTACTTATCTTACTATTTTTCAAAGTAGTACTTGATTTTTCTCATCCTAATAAGGGTAAGAATGCTGAGAAACAAGTAGGAGGAGGCAATAAAAGGAGGAAGTGCTGCTGGAAATGACATGTGCCCTGTATACCAGAGGTTAGACGATTTTGCGAAGCTGCCTAAATGCTGTTAACTCAGAAGCAAACAAATCTGTGCACCTCCATACAGGTCTCTCACTCCCTGTGTGAGTGACTTGGAAGTTTCTTGGCCTGTCTCTGCTTCCACTTCCTTTTCTGTAAAATACACACGTTAGATATTTGGATTGTTAACAGCCCAAAAATCATCAAATTTTGCTATCCTGCTTTAGTCTGATTTCTTTCCAAGTAGTTTTGAGTTTTCTTGATTAATAGGAAACTGGCTCTTTTATGCATCTGAGAAGATAAAAATGTGAGAATTGCCTCTCTACCTAGCCATTGTTCTGAATTTCAAGGGTTATCTTACTGACAGAAATGGGGGTAGGGAGGGACTGTGGAAAACACCTGATGAGCAGGTCACTGAAACGTGATCTTTTAATTTACTCACTGAATCTTAACAATTCCCTTGTTACAAAACTTAGTTAGTCATTTGTTAATATTTCTGGGGGAAATTACGATACTCTGGATACCTGGAATTTTGCATCCTCTTAGGTAGAAATTATGTTCCTCAAACTTACAAATCTCATAAATGTCTAAATTCTTAAATGTTTGAACAGATTTCACTAAATTTCACACAGAGAGAGAGGGTATAGCTACATGGGTACAGTGGGAACGTGAGGAACATTTTAAAAGGATTGCTCCATTTACTGTGGAAGGGGCAGAAAAGAGGTGAGGGAAAGAACTGGATAACAGGAAAAGAAAAGCAAGAAAGTACAACAGAACACTAAGCCTACAGACAGAAGCTTTGCAGAGAGGACTCCTCATTGTAAAATGACTATAGAGGCCAAGCAGTGAGAAAACTGGCGTAAGGGTAGAAAACATAAAAGAGAGTTTGTGCAAGCCAGCCACAGATGAAGATAAGAGGAGAAAAGCATTCGTTGAAGCCATGATTATCCTTTACATTGCAAGGTACCCAGAAGTGGACTCCTAATTCCTTATTTTAAGTGTAGTCTCCATGTAGGCGGCTGAGCTAGAAATAGTACAAACAGTCAGCCAGGGCTAGGCCTTGAAGGAACCAAGGCCTACATGAGATACCAAGGCCAAGACAAGATACCTTGGAAACGGAGAGTCCCCTGCTGTAGGCCAGAGCTCAAAGCAAGAGATTAGACAAATGCAGCCACACACCTTGGTAGGATCAGCATGAGGGACTGATATTCTAAACGGGTATCAATCACCCTAAATAAGCCACTAACCCAACTCCTACAGGAAAAACCCCTATTCTGTATTCATGTCATTTTGCTAAGTGAGTGACTCATGTCCCCATTTGATACCAATTTAATCAATGTGACATGAGCAATTAACCTTATACTCTTATTAGAGGACTATAGTTTTGTCCCACCCCATATCCAACTGCAAGTTTCCCACCTTTAGACCGGCCTTACCTTGTGGATTTTGCTCTATAAAATCCCTAGAAGAGGCAAAGTCCTTGGCCACCGAGTCCCCTTCTGTCCCTCTCTTGGACAGAAGCTTTCTTTCTCTCAAAATATTCTGCTCTTAACCTCTGTTGTTCTTAAAATTATATCTTCAATTTCAGAGAACAGAAACTCATCCCAGCTACCTTTTGGATTGGGAGTTTCTTTCCCCTGTGTCATCATTTAGTCAAATCATACTTATTTGACATATTTTAATTTCTGTGCACCAAGTAGTACACATATAAGCATTACAAAATTAATTTTTCTTTTGATTTATTACAGACACATGAGAAAACATGTGAACACTAACTAAACATGACTTGGAATGGTTATTTGGTTTCTCAAATTTTATGCATGTACATTTCCATGAGGAATTACATTTTTAAAAATTATAGAAGAGAGAATAGGTATTTTAAAGGCATTTGCAAATGGTTTAATATGTTCTTTACTAAATATTGTTTATTGATTGCCTTTTTAATTAAAAAAGTCACTGAATGGGTGTTGTTTCTTAAATTTCAAACTTGTTTATTAAAGTAATCATCTTACCACTTGAAGTTCCCTTATCTTGGTGTAACATATTGCTCTGTTATAAAATGCTATGTAACTGTTTTTGTCCATGTTGACAACTATAGTTAAATCTTTAATAGCTAGCTTGTAATTCTGCAAAGAAAAAGACAAGTGAGAAAAGTAAATCATAATGGACTGAATGTAATTGTACAATAAAATATTGCTTCTACACTTAGGGCATACTCATTTAATCATTTTGTATATCATCTGTGAATTTAAGCCAATCAAGTTAAGCTTTCAGTGATAAGACTGCCTGGAATAATTCCTATAGTTTCTTTCACGTACAAATAAAATAAAATATATCATCAATTCTAGTAAACTATTTTATTACCAATATTATATGACATGAAGAAAATTGTACAATGGTAGGTGAGAATCAGCTTATATTAATCCAGAGCCTGCTTCTGTCATTCATATTGTCAGATCACATAATCATCATGTTTTCTACCAACATTTTCTTTTGCTTCTTCACTGATTATTCTCTGATACCTTCTTTCATCTTTTCTATAGATAGCAATTTTAATGGAATTAATATATAATTACAAAGCCTTGCTTTTGCTTTTTAAAGTTATTTGTGAAATATTTCATATGAAATAGCTACAAAGAAAAATCAAAAAAGAAAAACAAAGAGATGTAAAGTGTTCCACACATCATCAATACCAGTGGTCCTGGTCACACCCGCTAACTCCCATTGAGTACCCAATCATAAGCTCTATGATTTATGTTCATTCATGTATTATTCTACTGAATTACTTAAAATAGTGCAATATTTAAAAATCTAGAACATGCCAAATTTCTCACAAGTAATCAAAATAAATGACAATGTAATATTATGCCATTGTAAAAATGATATCTTCAAAGATTAAATATAAAAAGCAGAGCAGAACACAAATGATATATGCAGCATAGATCCATGTAATATATTATCAGGAATTTTTTAAACATATAATCCTTTGGAGGCCAACCAAGTAGCTCAGTAGATTAAAGTGCTTGCTTAGGTGGACACAGCAGCTGGAGTTTGATCCTCAGCTATGCTGGCTGCATCCCCAGGGCATGCTGAGATAGTGACTGAGACTGGACATGGTGTGGCGCACCTGTAATCCCAGCTCTTGGGACACTAAATACAGGCGTATCACTATGAGCCCATCTATATAGTGAGACCCTACAGACCCTGTACTAAAATACAAACTAAATAATCCTTTAGTCACACATATGTGCATATATATATATATATATATATATATATATATATATATATGCGTGTGTGTGTGTGTGTGTGGTGTGTGTGTGTGTGTATTTGGTACAGGGTCTCACTATTCAGCTCAGACTCATAGTGATTCTCCTGTTTTTAGCTGCCCCAGCACTGGAACCTACATGCATGTACCATCACATCTAGTCTTGGTTGCTGGCTCAGTGCACCTGGGGATGGGGGCGGGGGAGGTCCAGCATGTTGTGCGAGGGGCGGGGGGGGTATGGAACCCTGGTCCTTCCACTTGCCTAAGTAGGTATAGAGATACATAATTAGCATCTCAAGAGGCAAAGAGCAATAAAACAAAGCCAAGGGACAGCAGTGGTTTGGGAATCCTAGAAAGCTAAGATTCAAGGAGAAAGACAACAGCTTATCCTGAAGGCTTTCCATTAGCAGTCTCCTTCCTTGCTTGAAACTTTGGTGAGTAGTAATTGTGTGAACCTAGCATTGGACAACTGGAGGTCAGAGACTGTAACACTTCTTTACTAAAGTGATTATGTATCTGAGCACATTCCTTGACCCCAAATAAAAGTGAGGTATTTCTGAGGATCGGGGCTCACTTCAAGAGAGATAAGTCTCAGTGAGACCTCTGAGCTAAATTCGTTTCTTTTGGCTCTGGATCAAAATGTTCCAACACAGGTGTTCAGTCCACTGAACTATCTTGCCAGCACTTGCCCTTCAATATTTCCTAAATTGTTTACAATGGAATAGTTATTGTTTTTTAATGTTGTTTAAAATGTAAAAGTCACTACTTTGTGAAAAAACGTAAGTTGAAATCCTCCCTGATGCATTGTGGGAAGTATTCTATGTAGAGAGCTTCATATTATAGTGATTCCCCTATCACAGGAGAAAATAAAAAAGGTGAGTCCTTACTTAGAATCCAGAAACTCAACCAAATTTACCAGAGAAGAAGAGGACGACGACGACGAGGAGGACGAGGACAAGGAGGACAAGAACGAAGATGAGAACGAGTGTAACCTACCTTGCTGTAATATTTTAGAACTCCTCTGTAGAGATAGGCACGCACACTCTGAGGGTAAATTCTGATGGCCTCATTACAATTCAAAATTGCTTTTGAGTATCTGCCTTTTAAACCATAGAAGGCTACTCTGCTTAAATATGCCTTTGAGCAAAGGAGAAGTAAAAAATAGACAATTTAGAAACACCAATAGTTCTATTAAAATTTATGGAATGTGGAACAAATCTATGCAACTCAAAGATGATATTAAAATACAATCTTTTTTCTCCAGTCTCTCTTATTAGAGAAATTTCAAATATACAGAATGAAGAGTAGTATAATATGTACCTACTCATGTACCTACTACATAGATTCCATAGGTATTAACATTTTGCTTGCCATATTTATTTTATTTTTCCTTTCTGAAGTATTAGAAAATACTTGTAGACATCATAGTTCCTCCTGGCTTCAGCATACACCTTCCATTAAAAAAGGGGCTCTCCTTATATAACTATATTAGTTATTATGTAATAAGATTTATATAATTTCTTAAAATTATCCAACATTTAATCAACTCAAACTTCACAGAATTTAAAATCAAGATCACATCAGGCTTTACCTATTAGAACTTACTTTGTGCTTACAGTTTATTAAAAATAAGGTATCAATATGTCAAAATGAGACACAAATAAAATTAATAGCTAAATAGATTAAAATCATTAGTAGCTAAATTCACATATTCGCAATATTTATATATAATCTTAATTCAAAAGCACTTTATGAAGATAATATCCCTGTGGAAGATAACACCTTCAGCTTAACAACCTCTGCCTGGCAAGCACAAGGTCCTATGTTCAATACCCAGTACAAAAAAAGAAAGAGAAGGAAAGGGAGAGGGAGAGGGAGAGGGAGAGGGAGAGGGAGACAGACAGACAGACAGACAGGGAGACAGAGAGACAGAGAGACAGAGAGACAGTGAGAAATATTAAGGGAGGGAGACAGAGTTATAGAGACAGAGAGACCTTTAGATCAAGGAGAAACACAGAACCATCTGGAGTATCAAAATATAGTTAATTGAAAAATGTAATTATGAGGAGTAAATTGTCACTCATGAAAGGCAAAAGCATTTAAAGATTTAATAGCTATATCAAAATTAACCCACCCTCTGAATCACTGACATCATTTAAATTAAAATACCTCGAAATGCTTTGGATTGAGAGCAATTGCACGATTAAAATCGAGAATCGAGTTATCCTTCTGGAGTTTCACTTTACAAAGCCCTCGTTGATAGAAGCCTTCGGCAAAATCCGGATTTGCTTTCACAGCTCTTGTAAAATAATCAAAAGCCTAGAAGTTCATGCAGTTAAAGCACACCACTTAGGGATAAAGTATCTTATTTTAATAGATAAATTGCAATTGTAAATTATAATTATGTAACTATTACTAAAATGTTTCATTCTATTTTAATGCACAATACTAATGAGCCTTGTGAAGCAAACAAAAATCATACTTTGGGGTCGGTGAGATGGTTCAGCAGGCTAAGAACCTGCTTAGGCAAGCACAGGGACCAAGATTCAATCCCTGGCACCATAGGCTGCACCAGCCCATCCCCAGGTGCAGCGAGCCAGCCATGGAGACTGGGCATGATAGCATGTGCCTATAATCCCAGAGCTGGGGAGACTGAAAAACAGGAGAATCACTGAGTCCTAACTGTGTAGTGAGATCCTGTACCAAATATATTTTTAAAAACAATCATACTTAAGACAGGAGGATCACTGTGAGTCCAAGCTGCTTAGTGAGACTCTGTACCAAATTAATCAACCATTAATAATGGCTTTTAAAAAGTATTTAGGTAGGTTACAAGGGGAAAAAAAAAAAACATACTTAGCAACAAACAAGGGAAATTATCATAACTAAAGGCCCCCTTATTTTCAAACTAAATCTTCATAATTGGTGTTACTTGATACATTGTGTGCTATTCTTTAAATTTCTTAAAAGCAATCACAATCAAAAACCACAGGTGATACATGGTCAAGAAATTTTACAGCAACAGAAGTGCAAAATTTTTCCGAGTATCATAAAGCTGAAGCTGAGTTTGCTCTGCTCAAAAAGTCTAAAAACATGCAAAAGATTATAATTAATTTGATAGTTAGAAGAATTTCTCAGTGGAAAAGTAATCAAGGCAACCCTTTTTCTAAGTTATGAAAATCCAATTTAAGACACTGTCTACTTTATGATATAAAGACTGCACTGTGTGTGTTTATGTGTGTGTGTTAAATATAACGTTGGATATCAATTATTCTACATATATATCACATCAGTGGCAATTCTGAAGTGTATAAAATAGTCAAAGACTGAATAAATAAATAACCAAATCAACTGGTTTGCAGTGAATCTGACCATTTTAAAAACTAGTTTCAATCTGATTTGAATTATTTAGTCACTAAGAAGAGCAATCAGAGTGTTCTAATCTTTCCCATCTTTTTTTGTACGAAACATCACTCAATTAAAACTACTTACCATTCAATTGTCACATTAATGTGATTAAAATTATTTTGATACAATAATTTCCTATAGTTAGACTTTTTTTTTTTTGCTGGGAAACATGCATTAGTCTTTAGAACACTGTTGACAAACTAATGTCAAATAAAATTAGTTTACTAAATGCAAAAATTCATGAGACTTTCAGATGTAAACTAACTATAGTAAGCCACGCTTCATAAACACTTTCAGCCACCTTGGACACTACAAGCACTGCAGAAACAGTACAGAAAGCAAGCAACTAGTTTCTAAAATCTCAAACAACCCATGATTCTCATGACTTGAAATACCATTTGCAAGTTGCCTTCCTCCATGTAACAAAGACCTAAGTTATGCAGACAGTCTACTGAAGCGGCTAGGGCACTCGGTCCTTTGCTAGAATTGGAGAAGACTTCTAAGGCCTTCTTAAACATTCTCACTGCTTCCTATAATGACAAAAAAAAAAAAAAAAAGAGAGAAGGAGATAAATTATTTTCCCTACTATTTATTTAATATGCCAGCTTTAAATGCTAAACACAGCAGCTATAATCTTGGTTCACAGGAGTGCATACAGATCTGGGAGAGTCACAGATCTTGTCTGGGTGCTACAAGAAGAGGACTCAGTTCCACGGTGTGATCTCAGCAGGTCTCAGCCTGGTGCCTCTCCTATAAACTTAGACTTAACCAGTCTCACACACGTTTATCTTTGGAGATAATAGTCCTAAATTCTAAAGGGTACTTTCATAGGCAAAACTTGAAATTATAGGTTACTATAATTACTATAATTACTAGTAATTTCCCTGAATGGAATATTGGAAAACTACAGAACAGTAATAAAAATATTGATGATATCTGTCACATTTTAACATTCATATTGTCTGGCATATTTTTATTATGTATTTAGGAGAGGGTCTACAAGGTCTACAGGGTTTCACTACATAGATCAGACTTGCAGTGAACCTCCACAGGCACATGTCACCCTGCTTTGTCTCAGCCTCCATCTCAGCACACTCCTGGGGTGGGGCCGACACAGCATGGTAGGGATCAAAACCCAGCTGCTGTGCCCTGCTTGAGCAGGCGCTTTAGTCCACTGAGCTATCTGGCTGGCTTTTGGCATATTTTAATCAAACATTATTTTGTCCCTCTGTTTTCCAAACGCAGTTCTCCCTAGTACCAGGAAATACATCACCACATCAAATCTCCTATTTAAAATGCTTCATCAAAGTAGCTGAAACTACTTTGTAGTTGAAACGTTATGACAAAAAATTCAATTTTCCAAACAGAAATGTCATTGAATAGTTAACATATCATTATATAGCATTATAAATATATTTTTTTCCAAAGAACACATACTTGTTGTTATCCCATTTTCTCAATCATGTTAACTTGAATTGGAGAAGACTTCTAAGTCTTGCTGATGAAACCATGAGCTCTAACTGCAGGGTTGCTGGGTGTCTCCACTACTTTCCTTTAACATTCATTCCACATGGTCACAACACCTCACCACCCACTGGCTTATCCTCACTTTGCACATGATCCTGCCATTGAAGTTCCCTTCTTGCATGTCCCTTCTTTTAAGTATGGTAATGTCTTCCTCCATTTGCACATTTTTTTCTATTAGTTCTCAATGTTCTCTTTTCTGCTCCTTTTTAGAGTTCACTTTTTGAACCTCAACTTATATGCCCCATCTGATTAGCATTTATTGTTCCTTCCTCTGGCCCTTCACTATCTCTTTGATTTCACAAAGATTTAGTCTATTCCAGCCTTCTATTATATTTAAATTAAAGTAAACCCATCTTTACTTCCTCCTGCTTTTTCCATCTCTTTCCTCCTTTGCTACTGTACAAAATCTCCTTAGGGAAGGGCTGATGAGATAGTTCAGTGGACAAAGTGCCTGCTTAGGCAAGCAAAGGGACCAGGGTTTGATCCCTGCCACCACATGCCACACCAGCTCTGTTCCCAGATATGCTGACAGAGTCCAGATGTGGTGCTGAGTGCCTATAATGCTAGAACTGGGGAGTCTGAAAACAGAAGTATCACTATGAGTTCAAGCTGCATAGTGAGATCCTACACACACACACACACGCACACACACACACGCACACGCACACGCACACACACACACCACACACACACATTCTCCTTAGGGAGATCTGGAGGATCGTACCATAGTTGAAGAGTATAAAAACTTGGAAGCGGAAGAGAGAAAGGGGGGGAGAGGGAGAGAGGCAGAGAGTGGTGGAGAGACAGAGAGACAGAGAGACAAAGGAAGAGATACATCTGGAGCAATTGAGATTAGAAGATAGTCAAGGATGATGCCAGACTTTCAACTATGGTAACAGGGGCTGGGACAAAAAGAGAGGAAAAACAATTGTAAAGTAGTATTTGTGAAAGGATTGAGAGATCAGCAGCTTCAACTATGGTCAGGAAAAAGGCAATGAAATATATAGTGAAAAAATAACCTCTGCATTCACAATAAGGAAGTCATCAATAAAAACAACAAGACCTCTTCATTTCAACCCTGGGTACAATCACCTTGTATTGTTGCAACTCTAATTATCACAAATTTGACAGATTAAAGGAACACACATCTATCATTTCATTGTCTCCACAGGTCAGGAGGTAAGGGATGACTTAACTCTGATACCTGCCCTCTTGCACAAAGCAGTAGTTTTGGTGTCAGTTGAACTGTATTGCCCTCTGGAGAATTCACTAAGGAGGAAACAGCTTCCAACCACATTCCTATTGCTGGAGAAGGTCATTTCCTTGAAACTGTAATAAGCTGGTGCTCATTCCTCACAAATTCCTCTTCTTGCTAGCTGTTGGCTACTGCAGTCCCCTACCACAGACCCTCCGCATAATCTCAGCACAATTTTCTCCTGCCAAGCCAGCCCAAGAGGGTTTCTCTCCAATCTGCTAAGAGCAAGTCTTATATAATGCAACATAATCAAAGTAGTGGCCTCTGGTTCATTTTGCTGTATTTTACTGGTTAGAAGTAGGCCCTTGCCTTACCCTTATTCAAGGGGAAGGAATCATACTGGGTGCAATTTACTTGAGGGTAACTTTTGGGTATATCTGCCAAAGTCCACTCCGTGGCTCTAAGGATTCCATATCTGCCATATGCAGAGTGAATTCCTCCATTCCAAGGGCTCTGAAAGTCTCATCTCATTCCTTCATCAGTCTGAATTAAAAATCTCATCATTTAAATCAGGCCCAAGTAAAGATGACTTCTTTGATTAGATCTACTAAGTTTTACTCCTGAAGCACAATTCTTCTCCACCTATGAACCTGTGAAACTGAAGACACAATTTAACTCCCCCAGGAAAAATCAAAATACAATGGTGAGCCAGGCACAATATTATATCCACAGAGATTTTGATCCAAAAAAGGGCAAAAAAAAAAATTAAGGTGTATTATGTGCATGTAGTACCTTCATACAAGGAATGCAAAACATTTACTATAATCCTATACTAATAAACTGAAACAACAAAAGGAGAGATGAAGATTAAAGATTAAAAGGCTTTCTTAAGTCTACTACACTTCTGCACCAATTTGAACAAATATCCAATCTGTTGAGTAGGTTTCAAGGCTTGTGAATAACTCTGTGATCCAGTCCTGTCCCCGGACTCTTGGTCATCCTCCTTTTTCCACAAAATGTTCCACATGTTTGCAGATGAGTTGTTCTGTAAAACTCTTTCCTACCAGTATAATCAGGATGCCGGACAGCACTTTATCTCCTTTCCTCCAAACCAGTTTTCTGAAGAAATCATTCTCTTACAAACATTGGAAACATTTCATGAATTTCATAGGCATTAATTTTCTCCATTAAACAAAATCCACTTCCACTCTTTTGTGTGTGTGTGTGTGTGTGTGTGTGTGTGTGTGATACCAGGGATCAAACTCAGGACCTTTCTTCAAGCACTTACTCCACTGAGCTCTTTCCCCAGCCCTCCACTACTTTTGAAAGATAATTTCTTTTCTGCCTTAGTCTCTTACTGAGATGTGTGAAGACAGTATCCTCACTTTTAGAAGCCCTCTGGTTTCATTAATATATGTACATTAAATCCTTAGTCTCTCAAAAAAGAACAATGTGACTGAATACTTGAGTTTACAATCTTCCTGAGATTTTAACAAAAGGATATTTGCCCTTGTCTATAAAATATACTTTCTTATAGGGAACATCTTTCTTGTGTTGACTGAGGAGCCCAGGCTGGGCTCAAATTCAAGTCCATTCTGCTTCAGCCTCCTGTGAGGTGAATGACAAGCATGTGCAAACACACAAAGCAATAGTGGATAACTGAATTTTATCACCTTTTGCCACCTGTGAGAGTGTGTTATGCAGTCATGGGGTAGGGACTTCTAGAGTTGGAGATTAACTCATGATCCATCGAGATTAGGGGTGATCCAAGGATGAGATTATAGTTCTGAGTACTGCTGGTATTATGAGTGTGGCTTGAGGAAGACAACCTGAGACAGAGAGCTTGAGCATAAGAGAGAAAGCGAAACAGGCTCTCTCTGTTGCCTCTGTCCCCACTGTTCCAATTGTTGCTGTTCTGCAACCATGAACTTCTGCTCTCTGTTATCTGCCAATCTGCCTTATAGCCGGTCTAGTATGGACTGAAACCACCAGGAACTGTGAGCTAAATAAAACTTTTCTCCCTTCATTCTGGGTGTTAGGTACTTGTCCCAGCAATGAGAGAGGAGTAACTGAAGCAAGGAGGCTCAAATTATCAACAAGTCCTGGTTTACTCTGTGTAATAGTGTTTATCCCTCCTCTCACACTTCAATCTGGCAGTACTATTTCTATTTACATTGAAAAGTATCTTAACTACATAAATAAAGTCCTAGATGGCTGGTTCCATTTTCTATGTAACTTCAGGAGACACTTTTGGTATAATTTCTATCAATATCTTCTTTAAATAATGTCTTATTTTAGACATATGTTTCATTATAAAGACAGGAATAATCCTCCTCCACTCACAATATTTTCTTTTGAGTTTTACACTAGGGAGACTATACAATATTTGCACATGTAGGTCTGCTTTATTTCACTTACAAGTATATGTTGAATATACATCCATTTATATATGAAGTCTTCTAGTTTATCATTCTTTAGAGCTGAGTTATATTCCATTGTATAAAAACACCACATCTTTTTCAACCATTCCTTAGGTGATGGGCACTTTGATTGTTTCCAAGATTTGGCTATCACAAAGTGTGCTGCTATAAACATAGGAATACAGACATCAATATGATACGATGTTTTCAGTTACTCTGGGAAAATTCCCAGTAGGGGGATAGCTGGATTGAGTGAGATTTCCAGTCCTAGCTTTTTAAGGAGTTTCCACACTAATTTCCACAATGGTTCCATTAGTCTGCATTCTCAAGAGCAGTGGGGAAGGGTTCCTTTTTCCCCATAGCCTCTCCAACATTTGTTGTTGGTTAATTTATTTATGATAGTAGCCATTCTTTCTGGGGTGAGATGGCATCTAAGTGTTGTTTTAACTTGCATTTCATGGATAGCTAGCAATGGGGAGCATTTCTTCATGTATTTATAGGCTGTTCTGATATCCTCTGAGAAGTGTGTGTTCATCTCAGACACCCACTTCTGGACAGGGTCTTTGAATTTAGGGATCTTAATGTTTTTTAGTTCATTATAAATAATAGATATGACTTTTGTCTGAATATTTATTAATTTTATTTTGAAATTTGTGAGTTGTCTTTGCACTCTGTTGGTAATTTCTTTTGACATGCAAAACCTTCTTAGCAAAAGGAGGTTCCAGTTGTTGATTCTTTCAAGTGTTAAATGTGCATTTTGATTTTTGTCCATGAACTTTTTCCTACCATGATGTTGCGATTTCCTCCTACATTCTCTTCCAGGAGACTTGGTGTTTCTGTTTTAATATTTAGATCTTTAATCCATTTTGACTTTAGCTTAGTGCATGGTGATAGACTAGGGTCAAGTTTTAGTTTTTGGCATGTAGCGAGCCAGTTTTTCTAGCACCATTTGCTAAAGAGGCTATCATTCTTCTAGAAAACATATTTGGCCCCTTTGTCAATGATGAGGTAACTGACTGTGTTTGTATTTGCTTCTGAATCTTCTAATCTATTCCACTGATCCTCAGGTCTATTTTTTTTTTTTTTTTTTTTTTTTTTTTGCCAATACCATGCTGATTTTATCACTGTTGATTTTTAATATAATTTTAAGTCAGGAAATATAATGACTCCTGCCTTATCTTTGTTGCCCAGGATTGTCTTTGCTAGTTGCAGAATTTGTCTTTTCTTGTTGCAAATAAATTTCAGGAAAGATTTTGCCAGATCTATGAGGTATTCTGATGGTATTTTGATAGGGGTTGCATTAAACCTATGTAACAATTTAGGGAGTATGGCCATCTTCACAATGTTGGTTCTTCCTATCCAGGAACAGAGAATATCTTTCCATTTTCTGAAATCCTCGACGATATCTTTTTTTCAGAATACTGCAGTTTTCATTAAATGGATCTTTTACTTCTTTAGTTAGGTTAATTCCTAAGTATTTCATTTTCTTCAATGCTATTGTGAAAGGTATTGTTTCTCTAATTTCTCTCTCAGTGTGTTTGTTATTAGTGTAGAGGAATGCTACTGACTTTTGCGTGTTGACTTTGTATCTTGTTATGCTACTGAATTTGCATATTAATTCTAGTAGCTTCTTGGTGGAGTTTTTTGCATCTACCAAGAAGAGTACCATGTCATCTGCAAATAATGATAGTTTAAGTTCTTCTTTAGCTATTCTTATTTTTTTCATCTCTCTCTTGTTTAGCGGCTGTAGCTCATGATTCCATAACTACATTGAATAGGAGTGGTGACAGGACATCTTTGTCTTGTACCAGATCTAAGAGTAAAACGCTTTACTTTTTCTCCGTTTAAAATTATGTTAGCTGTTGAATTGTCATAGATGGCTTTTATCAAATTGAGGTAGAGGCCATCTATTCCAATTTGCTGTAGAACTTTGAACATGAATAAGAGTTGGACTTTGTCGAAAGCTTTTTTTGCATCAATTGAAATGATAATGTGCTTTATGGATTTAGCACATTGATATAGCGTATTACATTTATAGGTTTGCACATGGTGAACCATTCTTGCATCACTGGGATGAATCCTACCTGACCATTGTGTGTAATCTTCTTAATGGTTTGATGTATTCTATTTGTGAAGATTTTATTGAGGATTTTTACATCTATGTTCATGAGAGAGATTGGCCTGTAGTTCTCTCTTTTAGTTGCATCCTTCTCTGGTTTGGGTATCAATATAATGCTTGCTTCTATAAATGATTTTGAGAGTATTGTTTCCTTTTCGATTTCACTGAAGAGTTTGAGGAGTATTAGAACTATGTCTTCTATAAATTTCTTGTAGAATTCAATGGTGAATCCATCAGGACCTGGACTTTTCTTTGTTGGTAGGTTTTTTTTTTTTTTAATTACATTTTGTATATCATTGGCTGTTATTGGGTTGTTGAGCACTCTTATGTCTTCTTGGTTCAGTTTTGGTGAAGTGTACCTTTTTAGGAATCTGTCCACTTCATCTATGTCTTCAATTCAGTGAGAGGAAAGATTCTCAAAATAGCTATGAATGATCTTCTTGATCTGTAGTAACATCACCCTTTTCATTCATTATTGATTGAATTGGAGTTTTTACTTCCTCTTTTTGATGAGGTTGGATAGGGTCTTATCAATATTGTTTAATTTTTCAAAGAGCCAGCCTTTTTATTAATTCTTTGTATTATTTTTTCTCAGTGAAATTAATTTCTGATCTAATCTTTATAATTTCCTCCCATCTTTGGGCTTTGGATTTGGTTTGCTCTTCCTTTTCTAGATGATCTAGGTGCAGCATCAGAGGATGTACTTGTCCCTGTTCTGTTTTCTTAATGTTGAGTTCAGAGCTATGAATTTCCTCTAAGAACTGCTTTAATTGCATCCCATAAATTCAGGTAGTTGTGTTTGAATTTTCATTAAACTGTAGATTTTTTAAAATTTCTTGTTTAATTTCCACTGGTTGTTGAGAAGGATGTTGTTTAATTTGCATATATTGCTGGGGTATTTCTGATTTCTTTTGTCATTTATTTCCAGTTTCTGTCATTATTTCTCAGTTGTACTGAGGTCAGATAATATGCATGAAATAATTTTTGTTTTATTGTGTATACATAAGCATGATCTGTGGATTATTCTTTGGTGTATTTTTAGAAAATGTTTTATATGCAACTGAAAAATATGTGTATTCAGAAGTTGCTGGGGGACACACTCCATATATTTCCACTAAGCCCAATTGTTCCAAGTTCTGGTTCATTTCTGCTACTTCTTTGCTTATTTTTTTTTTCTTTTTCTTTTTTTTTTTTTTTTTTTTTTTTTTTTTTTTTTTTTTTTTTTTTTTTTTTTTTTTTTTTTTTTTTTTTTTTTTTTTTTTTTTTTTTTTTTTTTTTTTTTTTTTTTTTTTTTTTTTTTTTTTTTTTTTTTTTTTTTTTTTTTTTTTTTGCTTAATTGAGCTATATATTTGGGATAAAGTGGTGTTAACATCTCCTGTTAAGATTGTGCTTTTGGAGGAGCTGGAGAGATAGCTCCATGGCACAAATGCCTGCCAGGCAAGTACAAGGTTGTGAGTTTGAGCCCCCATCCCACAAAAAAAGAAAAAAAAAGATTGTGCTACTGGATATTAGATTTTTCATATTCATTAAGATTTTTTTTTATATAGCTTGATGCTCCCATGTTGGGTATGAATTTTCACCTGACCAGTATATAGTGGCCTTTTTTGTTTGATCAATTTTGGTTTTAACTTCAGACTATCTACAAACAGAATTGCTATCCCTGATTTTTTCTGAAGTTCTGAGGAATGTAGCATTGTCTTCGATTCTTTGATTTTCAATCTATGAACTTATAAGTTAGGTATGTTTTTTGTATACAGTATAACATTAGATTTTGTTCCTAATCATTGTGCCCCTCTCTCTAGGGACTCGCTCTGCAGTTCAGGCTGCCCTTGAACTCACTTTGTAGCCCAGGCTGGTCTCGAACTCGCAGCGATCCTCCTGCCTCAGCCTCCCAAATGCTGGGATTATAGTTGTGCACCACCCTGCCCGGGTCCTATTTCTTTTTATTGAAGCATTAAGTCCATTTACATTGATGATTACAATTGAAATGTATTGACTTATGATGGCCAGTTTTTTTTTGTTGTTGTTGTTGTTTTTATTCTTGTTTCAGAACTTTTGTTTCTTTATTTATTTTTTATGGCCGGCTCAGCCTGCTCTCAGGGCAGGGCTGGTGCAGCATGTGGTGCCAGGGATTGAACCGTGGTCCCTGCAGCCACTCAAGCTTTCCTAAGCAGGTGCTTTAGACCACTGAGCCATCCTGTCGGGCCCAAGATGTTTTTTTTTTTTTTAACCTACTATTGCTTTCTCCTTTTTCTCCTTTGTTTAACTGGTTCCCCTATTCGGTGGGTCTTTCTGTTCTTATTTGTGGAGTTTAGGTCATTTTGGTCCCTCTGTAAAATATATTCTAGTAGTCTGTGTAGGCTTGACTTTGTGTTCAAAACTTTCTCTAGTTGTTCTTTGTTGTGGAAGTATATTTCACTTCTCCATCAAAATTGAAAAAGGTTTGTGGGCTATAGCAGTCTGGGCTGGAATCTGTTTTCATGGAGGATTTGAAGCATTCTGCTCCATGCTTTTCTTGACTTCATGGTTTCTGAGGAAAAAATCTGCCATTATTGTGATGAGTGTTCCTTTAAATGTAACCTGTTTCTTTTCTCTAGTGGCTTTTAGCATATTTTAGTATATTATTCCTCTGCTGGATATCTGGAATCTAGACTATTATATGTTTTGGTGTGTTTTCAATGGAGCTGATGTTATTTGGAATTCTATATGCTTCAATTACCTGAATGTCCAATTGTTTTCTCATATTTGAGAAGTTTTCTGCTATTATTTCTGCCCATATTCTTTTTATGTCACATTTGTTTTGGCACCTTCTTTCTTGTTGATGCCTATTAATCTCACATTGTTCATCTTTGAATCATCTTGCAGATGTTGGATTATTTTTTCCTGCATTCTGATCATTTTTAAGATATCCTTCCTTGCTTTATCACTAGCTGTGACTGTGTCTTCAAGATCTAAAACTCTATCTTCACTTTCATTCATATGGTGTTGCCAGCCGTGATTGAGACTTTATTGCCTGTATATCTCTTTGAAACTGCTTCATGTGATCTATTTCTTACCTATATTACTCATTCAAGGATTCCACCATTTTTCTATTCTCCTCTAATTTATCAGTGTCTTCTAGAAGCGTTCATTAATCTTTTCATTATAATTAATCTTTTTTAGTTCAGCAATTATTTCTGACCTGAGTTCCTCTCTACCTTTCTGTAGTTGTTCCTTTACTTCACATGGTATTAGTTCAGAGATTTTTATTACTTGAGAGGATCTTTTTTTAATTGCATTTAATAAGAAATAACAATGTGACAGTTTCAAAACATGTTAGTAGTACATTTCCAGTATTTAATATGATGCATATTGTTGCACACAGAGCACTGTGTAAACATGATAATTTTCCTAATCGTTATTGGTACAAAAAGTACCAATCCAGTGTTCCATAATCACAGTGGCAAAATCCATAATCACAGTGGCAAAACTGGCAATGATGGAAGCTGTTGATTTAAGCCTTTTACACCTGAGCATACTAATCTAGCTTTATTATTTATGCCTCATGGCTAAAGTTTTCTGCTGGGTGGTTAAGGGCAAGTTATTTCTGATCTAATTTCCTCTATAATTTTTTGCAACTGCTTTTTTTTTCCTTCAGACACTATTAATTCAGGGATTTCTTTTTTTGGCTTCAGAGGTAATTTCTGATCTGATTTCCTCTATATATGTCTGCATTTATCTATTTACTTCAGATGCCATTAATTCCGAAGTTTCAGCTATGTGATTCCCCGTTTTTTCTATTTTAGTGCCTCCTGCATTTGTTCTGGGTGGGCTTGGGGCCTGAGACTTCATCTTGCTCCTTCTCTTTGTCATTTTGTATAGCACTGTCCTTTGACCTTTGGTGTAGAGCTTTGGTACAGTTATTTTGTCAGTACTACTGAAATTAGAGTCCGGACCAATCATGCTGGAACTTGTCCAGTTGTACTGGCTGGGTCTGGCTGCTGTGCTTCACTTCTTTCTGCTGCTGTTCATGGTAGTGAATCCTCTGGTTTAGCTTCTGGATTGGCTGGGAGGGTATGAACCCAGCCTCTCTCAGGATTTTTGTACAGGATTCCACAGGAGGTGCCAGGCTTGAGGGTCTGCAAAAGTCCCACGTACTTGCTTGCCAGTCACTGGACTCCAGGTGGAGAAGTATCCAGTGGGCATGGGCAGGCAAAAGGTCTCTACCTACATGCCTGTGCCACTTGCTGGGCTCCACATGTACAACTATCTGGTGGGCGTGGGCAGGCAAAGGTCCCTATGTTTTTAAAAATATCTTAACTTCAGGGCATCCAAGTAGTTCAGTGGATTAAAGTACCTGCAAGCGAGTGCAGGGGTTTGGGGTTCAGTCCCAGGGCCTGCAATGCTGGCCCTGCCCCCAGAACATACTGAAACAGCAATTGAGACTAGGCATGGTGCATGCCTATAATCCCAGCTCTTGGGAGATTGTAAGCAAGTATGGTCTAGTAGTGAGACCCTGAACACTCTGTAGACCTTCCCTAAAAAAATAATAATAATAATAAAATAATAATAATAATAATAATAATAATAATAATAATAATAATAATGTCTTACCTTCTTACAATTTCCAATAAGATGTTCCTTATTCACAGCTGAGTTCTCAGTGGCAAGATTACTAAAGACCATATATCTACTAACAGTCTGTCTGAGGTGATATGGACTTTCTTATCAGACTCCTTAAAAATCTTCCAACATCTACCTGACTGCTACATTTTAGGACTGCTGCCACATACTTAGGTATTTATTAGAGTGTTACTCCACTTCCTGGTGCTAAAATCTGTATGTTTCCAGTTATTGAGGATAAAAAAAAAATCTCAAATCCTGAAAAATTTGGTCCTGTATTGAGTCCCTTAGGTCACATTCCAGGGTGCTAACTAGAGGCATTTTCATCTGGAGATTCCTTATGATTGCAAGACTGAAGTATGGAGTTCTTACTGATCACTGGATAGAGGTTCCCTGACATTCCATAGGTCACAGCATTTCCCTGATGCAAGACCTGCTCACAGCCAGCCCACACTATGGCTCTTTGCTGCTTTAAGGCCAGCAGAATATCCTCCTCTGCTTCCTTGACTGTCTGTGTGTCTGTGTGTCTGTCTGTGTGTCTGTCTGTCTGTCTGTCTCTCTCTCTCTCCTCTCTCCCCTTAGTTGTCCATGCACACACATCGCATCACCTTTGTCCTACTCCATTGGGGAGAAGGAAGTCACAGAGCCCACAGACACTTAAAACATTCAACAACATAGCTTGTTAGGGGGTCACTTTATGATGTGTCTGCCACAACACAATAGAAGCCAAACTAGATAATGGCAGAATGAGCGGTAAATAAGAAAGTGATACTTAATATAGAAAATTCCCAAGATTCAGCTATTCCAGAGAGAGATTCAAGATAAAATGACTCATGTATAGATGTTTATGGACCATAACCTATACCAAAACCAACAGAAGAAAAAACAATATGGCAAGTATTAAAGTTTAAAAAGTTGCTATACTTTGCTCATGTATTCTTCACAGAAATCTCAAGAGCAGCAAAAATTAGCAGGTTGAGGTTATAGCTTAGTGCCTACCTGCCAAGGTGCCAAGTTTTATTCCTGGTATCAAAAAAAGTGGGGGAACAATTAGGGAACTCAAAAACTTTCCCAGTGGCTCATTGTTGGAATGTTGCAGACCTGGACATAGATCCAGGCACAGCAATCTTAAAGCCCATAATCTCAACCATGACTTAGATTCCCGAAACAGGGAATGGCATGCAAGTTTCAAATAACATAATATTATGGAAATTAAATGATACAACATGAGCACTGAACCCTGTCTGTCAAATACATATTAGTAGCTTAATCAAGGACAACTACTCATTTATTTTCCATGCTAACTCTGCACTATTGAAGACACATCAAAAACTCCAGAAGAAACCTAGAGATCCTAAATGTGGGTGTGAAATCTACCTATGACTAATTAGATTCTTTCATATCACCTAAAAGACATTCCAAATCCTGAAAAAGAAACATAATGTTTGATAAAATTAATGGAATAATATTTTAGAACAAGAGACCATAAGCATCTTAATGAATTCCTTTTCACTCAAATCACTACTCAGAATTCCACAATGCAAAGCAATGCATGTATGAACAACAAACAACTCAACTTCTGACTCAATGTGGTTGACTGGACATCTCTAAAACATTTTCCCTACAGACACATACACCTCAAAACCAGAGGCCGAGGATTGCAGAGAGAGCTCCAGCAGTCTAAGTGCCTGCCTGGCAAGTGCAGGGCCTGAGTTCGATCTCCAGGACTACAGGTTGTGCCAGACCCAGAACTTGGCATGGTGGTGCATGCCTGCCATCCCAGAGCTGGGGAAGCTTAGACAGAAGGATCACTATGAGTCCAAGCTCTGTAGTGAGACCTTGTATCCAATAACCAAATGAAAAATTAAAAATGAAACTGGAGTCTAGAGGGACCCCACTAAGATCAGATGTACACAACAGCATTACCAACTGGACGCCAAAACAATGAGGAGGATCTGAGTCAGGCACTCATCAGCAGTCACTGGAGTGCTCAGGAGAGGCACAACAATCCCGGAGAGTGATGTCCCCTCTCCTCTGAAAGACCTGAGTCCCACTCCACATTCCTACATGGAGAAAAGTGCTCTCAGCATAGGCCTTTATATGTCTATAGACTAAGATCAAGCAAAAAGCTTGTGAATAAAAATCCCAAGCAGAGAAAGAGGCAGATTACTATAGGGAAGACTTGTCAAGCCCAGGAAACAACAGGTTTTGACTTCTCAGAAATTAAAAATTTGCAGATACAGAATATATAATATTTATGGCATGTGTTTTTAAAATAAAGTTGAAATCATGATGATGAAGTAAAAGGAAACAACTAGCAATGACAGGAAATTTTAAAAGCAAGTAGTTGGAAACTCTTCAGATAGAAAGGATTCTTGACAGGAAACAAGATGACTCAACTAAGGCATTTATGAACTCGAAGAAAATCCAACAAGGCCAGCCCTACTCATGAAAATCACCATGCACATCCTCACAAGCAAACCAAATACAGCGGTGTAGAAGAAAGATTACGTTAGACCAAATGAGAATTCTCATCCTGATTTATGATGGGATTCCATGCTTGGTCTGACACTGAATAATCTCTCAGGCATAATATGTAACTAACAAATTGAGGGAAATAAAAACATTATCTCAATATTTGAAAGCAAATAATTTGATGTAATTCTAAAAAAGAGTAGAAAGAGAACTAATTTTAATTTAGTTCAACTACAAAAATCGATTGAAAACTTAATTCATAGTAAATTCTACTTAACTTGTAAAATACTTAAATGTTCTCTGTCACTATTTTAGTTGCTATTGCTTGTCAGCAAAGTAGATAATATAAAGGAAGAGATATCACAAAACAGAAAAAGGAGTAAATCTCACAAATTTCTGTTTTTACACACAAAAAAAAATAGATTTTAACATTTTGAGAAATAGTGAGAAACCTTATAGTAAGATGAGTGGCTGGGAAATAGTAAAAACTCAGCTTCATTTCTACAAATTATCAATGAACAGAAATTTGTTTTATAAGATACAAATAGTGGCAAGCATTATGAAAATACTAAGGTAACAAGAAGATCTATCTAGAATCTACTTAAAATTAAAGTCCAAGAAATAAGAAGATATATTGTAATGATCATAAATTAGAGAATCCCATATCAAAAAGCCACTGATTCCAAAATATCTAATAAGGGCCAGCAAGATAGCTCAGTGGTCTAAAGTGCCTGTTTAGGCAAGCTTAGACAACCTCAGGGACCATAGTTTGATCCTTGGCACCACATGCTGTGCTAGCCTCACCTACAGGGCAGGCTGAGCAGTCCATAACATAAATAACTAAATAAAGTTTAAAATATCTGAAGATTCAATATACTATTTTCAATCAAAATTCCACTATAGTTTTTAATGGAATCTGACAACATGAAATTAAGCCATATGGCAAGGTAAATGCAGGAGAATAAACAATTCTTTTCTCAAGAAGAAAATGATACAGGTTATTGTTGTACTAAATATTAAGAATTAAAAATAAGATGTAATAAATACAACATTATACTTTGGGGATGGGGTAGACAAAAAATTACCAAAGGTGCAGAATCTCAGCTACACTGGAAGTTGAAGCAAGAGGATCATGAGGCTGAGAAATTTACAGAAACCATCTCAAAAACCAAAAACAAACAACATATCCAAGCAATGAGACATCTCTTCATTTCAGTGGAAATGGTTACTATTCAAAAACCTAAAGCTAACAAGGGCTACATGGAAACTTTGTGTATTGTTGGAAGGACAGTATAGAGGTTCCTCAAAAATTAACAATAGAGTCCACATGTGAGTGGGACCACATGGGGCCTACCAGATCCACATTCCAATCAGTGCCCAGTCCTGGCATATGAGTGGAACTTCCTCCACTAGACTGGCCTTGTATGGAACACTGCAGCTGAACTCCCTGCAGAAAGGTTAATGGCAAGACCCACTCAGTTAATCCAGGAGCAGAGCATCTTGTCACAGTGGCACAGTGGGTTAACTTTCAAGAGCTGCAGCAGGAAGAAGTTGAGTACAACAACCAGACCCAAGCCACATCCATCTAGAAGAGTTTGAACTTGGTAGATCCAGAACTAGTACTAAGGTAATAGCTACACCAAAGCTCTATATCAAAGGTAAGAAGACAGGGCTAAAAAAAAAAACAAAGAGAAGGGGCAAAATGTATTCTCAGGCCCCAAGCCCACCCAGAACAAATGCAGGAGGCAATAGCATAGAAGAAATTGGAAATCACGCGCTTGAAATCTCTGAAATAATAGCATCTGAAGTAAAGAAACAACCACAGAAAGACAGAGGAAATCAGATCAAAAATAATTTCTGAAGGAAAAAAAAGAAGTAACTACAATGAAAGAATTAATAACTGCTTCCAAAGAAGAAATTGATAAAAAAAAGATAGAGGAGAAGAGAAAAATGATGGAATCCTTGAATGAGCAACATGGGAAAGAATAGAACACATGAAGCAGATTCGAAGTGCTATACAGGCACTTAAAACCTCAATCACAAGCTAGCAAAGTCATTTGAATAAAAGTGAAAATAGACTTTCAGATCTTTAGGACACAGTTACAGCTAGAGAAAAGGTAAAAAAGGTCTCTTAAAAACATTAGGATGCAAGGGCTGTGAGTGGTGGCGCACGCCTGTAATCCCAGCACTCGGGAGGCTGAGGCAGGAGGATCGGTGCAAGTTTGAGACCAGCCTGGGCTACAAAAGTGAGCTCAAGGCCAGCCAGAACTGCACAGCGAGACCCTTTCTCAAAAAACAAACAAAAAAAAAAACCACATTAGGATGCAGGAAAAAAAATAATTCAACATCTGCAAGACAACGCAAAGATGAACAACCCGAGACTAATAGGCATCAATGAAAAAGGAGGCAATACAAACGATATAAGAAGAATATGGGCAGAATAAATAGCAAAAAAACGTCTCCAATACCCATTCCGGTAACTGAAGCATATACAAATCCAAGTAATATTTACCCAATTGAAAACACACCAAGCATATATAATAATCAAGGTCCCAGAAATTTAGCACAGGAAAAGTATACTAAAAGCCACTGGAGAAAAGAAACAGGTCACTTTTAAAGACAAACCCATCAGAATGGCAGGTTTCTCCAAACAAACCATCAAGTCAAGAAGAGTATGGAGCAAAGCACTATATGTCTTGCAAGAAAACAAATTCCAACCCAGACTCATATACCCTGCAAAACTTTCTCTCAAGTTGAATAGAAAAGTGAAATACTTCCATGACAAAGAACAACAAAATAATTTCATGACAACAAAGCCAACCCTATACAGACTACTAAAAGATATTCTAAAGAGGGATCAAAATGATAACAACTCTACAAATGAGAATGGAAGGAACCCACCGAGTAGGACAAACAATTAAACACAGGAGAAAAAGAGGTATACAACAGCAGGTAAATAACATATGAAGCATAAGTCAGCACATCTCAATTATATAACCATCAATGTCAATTAACTCAATTCACCAATTAAAAGAAACAGAATGGCATAGTGGATTTTGAAACAAAATCCAACCGTATGGTGTATAAGACTTCATCTATCAGTTGATTGATTTATCTTCAAAGTTTTGTCCAGCTGGTCATTTCAATAGCTCTATGATTTGTCTGTCTCTGGAACACAACTGTTTTCATGAATCACAAGTAATGCTTTGTCCTGGCTTTATGAGTTATTGACTTAGACATAAATTTTCTGCAAGATTAGAATTCAGTGTAGATGCTGCCAAAGTCTGTATCAATTTGAATGTGGGAAAACTAGAGAAGTCATGTACTACAAAAAAAAAAAAAAAAAAAAGGAAGAAAGAAAGAAAGAGAGAAAGAAAGGTATTCTATACTATACGCCTTAGTTTTGGAATACATCTATAAAATAAATGTGTATGCATTGTTCTAAAATTCTGTAATTATTTTAAAGAAAAAGTCATTTAAATCACATTCCTGTTGTTAAATGATAAATCCTCTTTTAATTGTAGAGAAGTATATGAGAAAACTAAGAAATCTTATTGGCAAATATCACTTTTTCTGTTATGTTTTAGATATTTTTTAAAAATAGATATTTAATTGATAGATCTTACCTTGGCTTTCAATCTGCTTTTTGATTTTGCTTGTTTTTCCTTTTTTGTATCAATGTTTAGGTTTGAATTTTGGTTATGTATCTTTTACTGTTTTCAATGTGAACATATGTGTGCTTGTATCTATTATTCTTCTGTTTTCAACACTGCGGTGGTCTGAAATTTCACACTTCTTATTATTCGTTTAATCCAAAAATCTTATGAGTAGGTTTCAGACCACTGTTCTTGGTCCTTCTTTTTGTCTTTTTAAGTCAATGAGACTTTTTAAAGTGGGTATATGTGACATGTATGTCACTTTTTACCCTCTATATCATCCACTGTATTAAAGTTATGAACATAATACAGCTTTTCATTTTACATATAATTTTTAAAATTAACAGTAAAATTGCCATATGCATCTGCAATCCTACTATTAAGCATCGATCTAAGCAAAATGGACTCAACAGGCCAAGGAGACCTATGTAGACCCATTTGTACTGCAGTACAATTACAACTGCTGAGAAATGAAAATCATCTAAGTGCCCATCAACAGGCAAATGTATAAAGTAAATATGAATTATGTAAAATATGGAACTCCATTCAGCCTGAAGAAACATGAAATGCTGTTCTTACAAGCAACATAGATGGCACCGGATATCATTAAGTGAAAACCCGAAGCACAGAAAAACATGTAGTGCGTGAGCTCACACACGTACAGAATCTGCAATAATCAGTGTCTTACAGGTTGAGAGGTTAGTGATAGTGTGTAAAGGCCAGGGAGAGAACTGTGGCTGAAAGTGTGAGAGACAGAGAGTTGACCAATGGCTCTAAGTTATAATTAGAGGAGAGCAAAACATTCTGCTGTGCTGTTGTACAATAGAGTGTCTGAAAGAACAACAAAGTCTGTACAACTCAAAGACTAGCAGAAAGGCTTATGTTAATTTTCACTGTGAAGAAACAACAAATGTTTGAGGAGATAAATGTTTAACTTGTTTTAAATATTATGCAGTGTCTACATGAATTAAAACATTATATGGTATCTTTGATTCATACAATTTTATGCTTTCAAGTGTCAGCTAATAATTATCCTTTTAAATTTAAAAATCACCCTTAGATAAAGCCTTAGACAAAAAGCAAAACAATAAAGTACAGGATAACATCTTACTGACTTAGCACAGAGGACTTCTTAAAGATGATTTTTTTAAAAGCTTTGATGATAACACTAAAATATATATGTCGTCTCCATTAATCTCATTAATGTCTGTTGATCAGAAGGCACAAAAAGACAGTTACAAGCAAGCCACAAATTATGTGAAGACACGTGGAACACAATCACGGAATAGTACACAGAATTTATTTTTTTAAATGCCTACAATCATTAAAGCAAACACAAATGTGTATAGTGCATCAGGAATTGACCAAGCAGGAACTAAAAGTAGCTGATAAACATAAATAGGCATTCAACCCAATACCCAAACTGAGAAATATGAATTAAGAGCACAGTGAGACAATGGCTTTTATCCATCAAATTGGAAAAAATGAAGTCTGGCACCATTTACAGTAGAGGAAACAGAGTAACAGGAATATTCATATGCTTCATGTGGGAGAACAAATTGGTACAACTCTATGGAACAAGGTATCATTTTCTTGAAAGTTAAATATTCACACTTGACACACTATCAATTCTACTGCTAGGAATATTTTGTGAAAGTCTACACTGTCCAGTAACAAAACACATAAAAAAGAATATTTAGAGGAGAAGTATATCTTAAATAGGAGAAAAAGAGAGAGACTAGCATAAATGTTAGCTAATAGAATGAACAAGTAAATAGTATCATAAATGCTGGTATAAATAAATGCAACATATGTGAACAGTACACTTTAGTAACAAAATATTTAAATGGCATACTAAGTAAAATGTATAAATTTCACTAGTAGTTTTGACAAAGATTATCTAGAAACATGTTTACCTTGATTTTCTTAGCCTTCATTAGGGCTTTTGCTAATAACGTAAGTATGGTAATCTCTGATCTATGCCAGGACATTCCATTCAAGACCTGAATGGCCTTGTCATAGTTTTCACAAAATGAATAAATGTGTGCTTGTTGTATTGGACTCAACCCAATGAGACCTAAAAGCAAATAGGGTTTATCAATGTCCTTGTCAAATATCAAGAGTTTAAGAAATAATTTAAGGAAATAAAGTAAGTCAATAATATCTGTTTATAATATAAATTAATGAATCAATATTATATCAAAATCTATTTACAATCAAAAAACATTAAGTGAAATCCTGTAATAACCTCTCTCATGAAATTCACTGTCCTCTGAATCATTTTATCAGTTCATTATGTACATGTGCAACTAAAGTTTCAAAACCTTAGTCATTCAAGAGAAGTCTTCATGATATTCATGCACAGCAGTTACAAATAATATAAAGACTATAAAGAAGTATATTTAAGTCAAAATTGTATTTTTACATTAATTGCTTTTACCTTTGTTCATTTCTGCTACTTGATAAATAGTGAATTTTGCGAGATCATAACATTTCAGCATAAGAAGATATTGTCCTCTGCAAGAAACAACAGTTGTTTGATTGTAAGCAGATAAAAAATTTTCTGCCAAAGTTTCTCATAATAAGTTCCTTAAAATTTCATTATAATAAATACATGGGTTCATATTTTGTATATGCATAAAAAGCCACTTGAAATTATAGGAATTTTATAGTAATGTGAAAATCACCATGGAGATGTGATGAATCAATTTGGGTATGTGAAGTTACAGAAAAAATAGGCAAATATTTTTTTGCAACTATCTATGTATAAATTTTTTTTCTATTTTACTTTTTAAATTTTATTGACAGACTAGAATTTTTATTTATTTATTTATTTTATTTATTTTTTTTATAAAATTTTACTGCTAAGTAATTATTTAAAAATAAAGGACCAGGGGCCCAGCAGGATGGCTCAGTGGTCTAAAGCGCCTGCATAGGAAAGTTTGGGCGGCTGCAGGGACCGTGGTTTGATCCCTGGCAGCACATGCTGCGCCAGCACTGCCCTCAGGGCAGGCTGAGCCAGCCATAAAAATGAATAAATAGGGGCCCGGTGGGATGGCTCAGTGGTCTAAAGCGCCTGCTTGGAAAAGCTTGGGTGGCTTCAGGGACCACGGATCGATCCCTGACACCACATGCTGCGCCAGCTCTGCCCTGAGGGCAGGCTGAGCCGGCCATAAAAATAAAATAAACAAACAAAAGTTCTGAAACAAGAAAAAAAATAAAATAAATAAAAAATAAAAATTCTTTTAAAAAATAAAATAAAAATAAAGGACCATATAAAGGAAAAATATCTACACAAGTTGCTAAAACGTGGTTCAAACACCAAGCAGCCCTTTATCAGAAACCACAATTCCATTTTATTTTCCGAGGTCTATCAATCCTTAAAAGAACATGTTTTTCGCAGTGATTACTTCCAAAAAGATCATGTATAGCAAGCTCTACCACATTTTAAATACAATTCTATGTGTCCTTTGAATTAGCCTGGAGCTACGTTTAGTACCTTTTGAGGACACAATCAAAGCAACTGTTCAAAACATATTGCCCTACTCTCATCAGATATGTGATAACTATATGACCAATAATGTAGAAAGCCTTAAAGACTTAAAACAGTAAGTAGTTATGTTTTGATGCAAGATCAGGCAAAATAAAAAAAAACTCAGGCTTTTTAAAAAGAAAATAGAAAAATAATAGATAAGAAATTAGAGACTATGCAATTTTTAAAAATACAAGAAGATGATAGGTATTCAGTAGTGGTTATTATATTGCACATTGTCATCTTCATGTAGTTGCTCAGATTGCAGATATAAGCATGTAAAATTGGTCAAAGTAAAAATTTTAAGCAGTACCTGCTACCTGCAAAAAACTGATAGAAATCAGTAGTATCATCATCCTATACACACACATGATTTTTTTCTTCCTTTTTTCTTTCTTTTCTCCTTTCTGTCATCCAATTGTGTATGCCTTTCACAGTTTCTTTCCCTTTTACTATAACTATTGCACTTTTCAGGCTCTTACACTGGGGGGGACAATAGGATGTTTACACATGTGAATGCTGGTTATTTTATGTAATATGTTATCTCAAACTTAACAAAGTGAAGAGTGACAGCTGGCTTACTGGTTGGCAGAGACCCATTGCTGAAGGTTAAATGAACAGTGAAGAGGCTGGAAGAATTGAGAGAAAACTGAAGGTTCCAACAGCTTGCTCAGATGCTAAGTAATCCTGAACAGAACTCAATTTCTATGTTCATACCTTATTATATATAATTGAATTCCATCTGGCTGAAGATGGATAGCACGAGATAACTCATTCACTGCACTTTTCCATTTATGTAACTGTTGAATGACAAACAGAAGTTTAGGTTCTAATGAATCTGATTGTTTCCTTTTTGATGTTTACCCCTCCACAGAAATTCCGCATGACTTTTTAAAGAATCATCAATAAAAAGATTATAAAGAAGTAAAAGAAGTCTTTATGATGAAGTATTTCAGTTTTTAAAAAATTACTGAACTTTAATATTAAGGATATTTATACAAATCCACACATATGTCATCTCACACTGATATAATTATGTCACATATTATAGATTGTGTAAGTTTTTCTTTTTCATTTAACTTTTCTCCCTGAACTGTAATACTTGTTTCACCAAACCTCACTTATACTGATAAACTAGCACACAAAAACTAAAATAAAAAGATATACAGAGGCTGGACTCATGTAATAGGGGAATATGTTTTTCCATATACATACACAAGGTTTTATTTTTTTCATCACTCAGAAAACCTTTTATTCACTCACTCACAGCTCTGCATAACAACTAGAAAAGATCAAGAGGGATAGATAAAAGTATGATCATGTTTTTAAAATCCAGCCACGTAAGTAATTTGAGATGGACAACAAAAGTCATGCATGTTAACATATAATTTACATTTAGGTATTCATTTGTCAAAATTGGATTATGGAAGAATCAATAATAAGGCCTTTTAGGGGTGGCATTAGTTGATTTGTTCTATTATCTGTTGGGTTATTGGATACAACTGGATTTATTGGCTAGATAGATATGGTCAAATACATCTATAATCCCAGCACTCAGGATACTGAGGCAGGGGTGATTTCCATGAGTTTAAGGCAAACTAGGCTACATAGTGAGTTCAAGGTCAGCCTGAACTACACAGTGAGACTGTCTCTCAATAACTCTCCCTCCCCGTAGTAGTTTTTCAGAGTACACGATGCAGACATGATATCTTGTCTAAACACTATTAGTACAAGTCTTTCTTTTCATTAGACTAAGAGAAAGTAGCTATATATCTATCCTATTGTTTTCACTACAAAATGATCACAAGGTTTGATTTTAATTGTTCCCAATTGATTTATTTTTACAACTTCATATTTACACATGCTTACACTCTTTCCTTACAAAACTATCTCATGGAAATTCCAAATCAGATGGCAGAGTTCTATTTATTCCTTTCATTGACTGTTATACCACAACATATTTAACCAACATTGTAGAAGCATTTGAACAGAAAAGAGTTTTTGAATATATATCCTTACACTCTGCTACCATGTTGGCATTTTGATTTCTGTGTGTATTGAGAGGGAGCACTAAATTCATCAGAGATAGTGAACTTCATCAACAGGGGTAAGACAAGCAAAAGAGTCATGCTTTATAAATATCCCTGCTTCCCCAAGTAGGATTAAAGAGCAAACCTTCCCTGGTTTGCTGAGCCCACCCTTCATCTTCTACCTCCATTATCTGGAAGCTCAAAACTCTGAATAGGACTCCAACCCTACTGAATCTTGTAATTTAGGCACTAGAGAATAGAAAGTCCAGGTAGTCCTCACTGGACAAGTAGTGTGAGTGCAAAGTGGGTCTTCATATTTTAATATGGTGATTCTGAGGTTGTTTATTAACCCAGAATAACCTATGCTATATTGACTGAAGCCAATACACCTGGAAGATTTTTAAGAAACAAGAGCGAAAAGAAAATGAGTAGCCATCTTTTATGGGAATCTTATAGGACTTTGGCTTTTGTAGTCTTTGGCTTTCAATCTAAGGGCAAAAGGAAGCTGTTGAAGGTTTGTGAGAAAAGAAGTAAAATAACATGACATGTTTTGCTTGGATGCCTTTTGGTTGTTATGTTGCAGCTCCATCAAAATAATGAATAGCAGAAGCAAGAAGACTAGAGGCTACTTTATAATGCTGATGAGAAATTTAGAGTGTCTTGGAGAGACCAGTTAAAAATTACAACGTATATGTGGAAAGAGGTATCTGAAGGATAAAGAAGAGAGTTTATAGTGGTTACTTATGTAAGGTCAGATTTTGTTGGAGTTGAAAGTGACTTTTACTATTTTCTGAATCTATTCTTTACTGAGTTTATTACTTTAGGATACAGTACATCTCCTAAATATTTAAATGATATGTAAAAAGTAATTGAAATTTAAAGGAAGTAGTAATTTAAATATCATTCTAGACACATATCTGATGCTATGAACCCATACACTCACCAACACACACACACACACATATACATAATAATTTTATCAATAAATTCCAAAAGGTTAGGAGTAGTGATCTATACAAAATAAATTTATGGGCAGTTTTTAAATTTACTAATTTTCATACATTTAATCCTTATTACTTGTATAAATATAAAATTGCAGTAAATATAACTTCTGTAATAAGGAGAAAGTGGGTACTATATTATTTTAAAAATGAAAGTAATATTTCCTCATAAATACAGCCTTTATAAATAATTAGAGTTAAGTATTCTGCTAAAAACTTATCGCCTACAAATCCATTAACCTCTATATTTAGCTAAAAATACATTAATGTGCTAAAAGTTGGGAAATATCCAGAAAATTAAAACATTTCTAAAATTCAATAGTCTCAAACCTTAAATACCTTATAATAGGCTTCTGCTCTACACATATAGCTCTGAATATACAAAGGATCAACTCTAATAGCCTCAGAAAAGTGCCGAATGGCTTCAGTGTAATTATCCAGATGTAGCATATGTATGAGGCCAATATTTACATAAGCCAAAGTAGAAGTTCTAAAAGAGAGAGAAAAGTGTTCTTGAACATCTTTAATTATTTCAAATGTTCTGCGATTATGAATGACTCTAATAAAATACATGTATCAATATATGGCACAGTATTTTAAATATCTTCCTAATGATAGCATAAATTTGCTAACTACCCAAAGGCCTGGGAGATAGCTCAGTAGAATAAGCATCTGGCTGGCAAGCAGAAGATCCTGAGTTCAATCCCTGGTTCCACACACACAAGGAAAGGAAAGGAAAGGAAAGGAAAGGAAAGGAAAGGAAAAAGGAAAAGAAAGGAAAAAGGAAAGGAAAGGAAAGGAAAGGAAAGGAGAAATTATAAACACCCAGCTGGGCATGGTATTGCAAGCCTTTTAGTCTCAGTAGTCTTGGTGACTGAGGCAGGAAGGTATTAGGTTCAAACCTGACTTGGGCAATTTATCAATTTATCAAGACCCTGTCTCAACATAAAAAAAAAAAAAAAAAACATTTAAAACAGTGCAGAATGTAGCTCAGTGCAAACGTATTAAGCTCACTCAATCCCCAGTACCACACACAAACAAAGAAAAAGCATTATTAACACCCTTAATAAAATCCTTGGTAAGGAACTAATTGTAGAGTCTTTGTTAGAAACACAATTTGTTAAGTTTCCATTCCTGGTAATGCTTTATTCCTCCTTCACTTAATCTTTAGTTATCTTGAATTAGAAGCTTATTTTTTCTCAACTCAGAAGTCTTAGCTTTAAGCCATGATTAACAGTGAAATGTAGTAAAATCTATGCTTTATTGGCATGGGGTTAAAAGTCCTCTTCACCCTGATATTTATATGCTTTTCTATATCAAATAAATATAATTTTGCTCTCTTAGAATCAAATAACTTTCAATATAGAAATGACCTAAGACATTACCTTGCTCAATATTTTCACAAAATGAGAAAACTACACATCCATTCACCCAACTTCATGGAAGCCCTGGCCAATTCCTAGATATCAAGCTTTCTACCACACAGAAGTTTCTGGTGATTCTTTGACTGGGAACTACTTTTCCTCTCTGCCTCAAAAATGACCAAAAGAAAACCACTGTGGTAAGCAGGAAACTGTTTCATGACTTTCCTGAGTAATGTTCAAAGTTTACCTTAGATTGCTAAGTACACAGTCTGCTGGTTGGCACGGAATTAGCATGATTTGTGACTCTTACTGACAACCTTCACCTTAACGAATGCTTCACTGGAAAGGAAGTGAATTGTTCTAATTAAATTCAGTGCTTTACAGCTGGCTTTTGACTAATGTGTTTAACTTTCAATCCATGCTTCTTCCTGAACCTGTAGTTTCAATCCATTGGCTTTTTTCTTCTGCTTTGCTAAACAAAATGAAGTTACTTCAAACTAGAGGGCTCCTTCCCACTGAGTTGCATATTATACATAGCAATTATATGACCTGAGAAAGATTTTCTAGTAACTTGACTTGTGAAAGTTCTAGTCTAGGTATCTTCAGACCCCTCCTTTATTACCCATAGACTTAACTCTTCAAAAATTCACAAAAGCACCTAAAACAACAATTTATGTAGTCAGAAACTTATTTTTAGTCATAATTCTAGGACAATTAAACAATTCTCTAATTTTAAAATAACCTAATAGTAATGGAGAAGAGGGTTTTTCTTTCATTTTCTTTTTTACTTTTACACAAAATGAGATCAGTATGAAAAGGAAAACATACCTTTCTAGAGAAATAACAGTTTCAAAGTCACAAATTGCCAGCAACCAAAATTTTAGATGTGCATAGAGTATGCCCCGATGTAGAAAACAACTAAGATTCTCGTAGCCATCGTTTATGAGAGCTTAAAAGTAAAAGCACGTATCTTACTCAGGTTCTGAACAACAATAGCCAAACCTCATTTTAGTCTGCAGCTTTCTATTCATTAGACATTTTTTAACATTACTACATAAGACATCATGCAACATATCTACGAAATGTGAATTTACTAAGTCAGTATAAAATAGTATTCTATGTGAAAATATACTTTAATTTTAACAAACATGACTATAATAATCCATAAACTCCTTAGAGCAAAAAGAAACCCTGCTGGTAATCAAACATGGTCAGCTGACGCAATAGCGAAGATTAAGGCCCAAAGAGGTGAGGTGCCTTTGCCAGGGTTACCAAGCAAGTGAATGACAAAGATGGGTGTAGAAGCCAACTCCAGTCAGAGGTGCTTCTTGAGCATCTGTTATTATACTAAAGATGTCATTTCTGTCCATGTAATAGGCTCAAGTACTAGCTCAAACCAAGACATATAAAAGAATTCAGGCTTACTCTTAAACCAGAATGGGAAGCTGCAAACTGACTACCTGAAAGGCCAGCAGAACTTGGAAACAAGGCAAGTGGCCTCACTGTTGTCCTCCCCACCAAGGAGATGCAAGGGGCAGGAAGATCTCCTCCCAGTGCTTCAAATGTGTGACTCTTGTCAGTAGCCAACCCACAGGTCTTCTAAGTCTCTTTTTTTACTCTCTCCTCCTTCACTGTCAAAAACATACTAGTAAATTAAATGGGTTGGAAACAAAATGTGAAGCAAATAATCTGAGTTTCTCAAGTCCACTTGGGTTCATGAGGGAAAATGTTACCAAAAATATTCACAATCTCAGACACAAATAATCTTGGTACTAGACTTAGGGAAGCACAACAAGGTCAGCAGTGATCGCACAGCAGTGTGTCAGTGTACACAGCAGTGAACAGCGTAAATAATCAGTTGGAGACAATCTGACAACTCAGTTCACAAGACAATCATCTAATAAGGAAAACTCAATTGCAGCATTGGTGGTTGTGCTCAAAGAGTTGAAGAACTCAAGAAAATAGTTATGTAATAACCTCTTCATGCTGTTTTTATTAAACTGGGATGATAATATAATTATTTAACTATTAATTGGTATATTCTATATAAAGCACTTAGAATAGTGTTTAAGATATAGAAAAATACACTATAAATATTAGACATGCTTATTATTGCTTAGAAAATATCTTGGGTTTTTTTGTTTGTTTTCTTGTATTTTTAGGGAAGTGCCTACAGGGA
>PVJA010011584.1:44227-54487 GCA_004027025.1 Myocastor coypus | reverse complement strand
TTTTTTTTTTTTTTTTTTTTTTTTTTTTTTTTTTTTTTTTTTTTTTTTTTTTTTTTTTTTGTGGGACTGGGGTTCAAACTCATGACTTTGCATTTGTCAGGCAGGCACTTGTGCCTTGGAGCTGTCTTCCCAGCCCCTCATCCCAGTTTTTCCTATCCATTGAAAAATTCTTTCCCTTTTATGGTATTTATTTTATCTTTCAGTTCATACTCACTTTTCCAGGTTCTCACACTAGTGAGACAATAAACTTTGCACATGTGGGTCTGATTATTTCACTATGAATGTTGTCTCTAGTTGCATCCATTTATTTACAAAAGTCTCAAATTTATCTTTTCTATACTGAGTAATATTCTGTCCTATAAAAATACCATTTCTTTTTTAAAACCATTCCTCTGTTGATAGGCATTTGGGTTGTTTCCAAGATTCAGCTATGACAAACTATGCACCTATGAACATGGGTGCACATATATCATTGTGGTACGATGATTTCAGTTATTTTTGAAAAATACCTAAGAGGAGAATAGTTGGCTTGAATGAGACTGGAATCCTAGCTTTTTGAGGAATCTCTATACTGATTTATTTTTATTTATTTATTTTTAGATTTATATTATGGCCGGCTGAGCTTGCCCTGGGGGTGGGGCTGGTGAAGCATGTGGTGCCTGGATCAACTGCGGTCCCTACAGTTGCCTAAGTTTTTCTAAGCAAGTGCTTTAGACTGCTGAAGCATCTTGCTAGCCCTCCATACTGATTTCTATAATGGTTGTACCAACCTGCACTCCCACCAACAATGGAGAGGGTTCCTTTTTCCCTACAACCTCTCCAGCATTTGTTACTAGTTGACTTCTTGATAATAGCCGCTGTTTCTGGCATACGATGGTCTCATAGCATTGCTTTAATTTGCATCTCTTGAATGACCAATGATGGTGACCATTTTTCAGACACTTACTTGCCATATTTATCTCTTCATTTGTGAAGTGTGTATTTATCTCACATGCCCATTTTTGGATTGGGTATTTAGATTTTGGAGGCCTGAGTTCTTAAAAAAAAATTCTTTATATGTTTTAGGTAGGAGTCCTTTATCTAAAGGACAGTATACTATAATATTTTTTTCCCAATTTGTGAGTTTTCTTTTTACCCTGTTGCTGATTTCTTAGAATGTGCAGAAACTGCAAATTGTTGATTCTTAGAAGTACTTCCTGTACAGTTTCATCGTTCTTCATGAACTCTCTACTTATGCTTATGTCCTTATGATTTCCACCTACTTTCTCCTCCAGAAGATCTACTCTTTCAGTTTTAATATTTAAATCTTTGGTCAATTTTAAATGTAGTTTTGTGCATGATGATAGGCATGGGTCTGTTTTAAGCCTTTGGCTTTTTTTTTTTTTTCCTCTTTGCGGAAACAGGGATTGAACTCAGGTCGAAGAAAGCAAAACTTGGCTTGGTTTATTCATAATCTGTATGATATTAAGGCACCATGAAAAATAGATAATGTAGCTCTACAGTTCCTTTTTGAGATATCTCTGAATATTGGAAAAGGTAAAAGAACTCTGAGCATAGAGAAGTTTGAGCAGTGTACCTGGAAGGGGAAATGGCTAGATGTGTAATTATGGACTCACTTGTGAACAGTGGTTAGTGGATTTGGAAGGTATATGATTGGAAACCTTATGAAAAGGAAATTTGGGAAAGAGATGGAATGGACAAAAAAACCAAAACCCTTAAGAACAGCAACAAAAATAGTCACCAGTGGATAGATTCAGCAAATAGAATTTTAGTGATAAAGTAGTTAAGATGACGTGTTTGGTGGATACTAGTCACCTTCTGTTCCCGCCATTATTGCTGTCATCCCCTAGGCTCATGAATAGCTGTCATGTTGGGAAGACTATTATGGCTGACCATGGGGATGGCAATTGTTGAGTACTCATTCTGTCATTAGGAGCTGCAAACAGCTCCCGATAAGTATCATTCCGTAGGCTTATCAGCTAGCTACCAGATAGCAACTGGATTGCATTGGTCTGGGCTCATTCTCAAAAGAACAGCATTTTGTTCTTACTAGAATAGACATTTATTTTGTATATGGGTTTTCCTTCTTATGTAAAATTCTTCTGATAAAACTACCACTATGGATTTACAGAATCCCTTACTTACCATTGTGGTGTTCTATAGCATTGCTTCTGGAAAAAAAACTTCATAGTAAAGGAAGTGTGATAGTGGCTCTTTGTTTATGAAATTCTCTGGTTTTATTATGTTCCCTACCATCCAGAAGTAGATGGCTTGGTAGAATGGAAGAACAGTCTTTTGAGGACTCAGTTACCTAGGTTGCGTGACAATTTCTTGAAAGGCCGGGGTAAGATTCCTTACAAGACTGCATATACTCTGCATCAGCATCAGCATGTATAGTTCTGCTCTTTCTCTGGGGGGATTTATGGGTCCAGGAATCAAGGAGTGAAACTGTGAGTGACACTATTCCTATTAGTTCCAGTGACCTGCTCATCGAAGTTTTGCTTCCTGTTGTGTGATCTTACATGTCATTCATTAATGGTGTGTGTAAGAGATCACTTGATCAGGCTAATGTGTTGGCAAACAAGGCTGGTTTATTTGCTCTGGGTGCTGAGGGGTCAAGGTTAAAAGATGTTAGCCATCAACCAGGCAAGAGGCACATTTCATAGGGTTTCAGAATGTGGAACTGTTATTCTAAGGAATTTGAGTGGTGAGATGCTAGTAGCCAAGATTCATAGAACTGTTAGTCCAGGTGTTTAGATAATATTGTCAAACTGTTTGGTGCTGGGGAGATTTCACATTTTGTTCTGGGTTCATCTTTTATGACCTTCTATTCTGTATACTGGAAATGGTATGACCTACTAATATATTCTTGTTGTTTGTTGAGAATGGTATGTTTGCTGGTAGGGACTCATTTGGGTCAGGTATGGTACTGTGTTCTGCTGGCTTAGAAGTCTTAGTTCAAGATGAGGATAAAGAGGCACAACAATGCTTCCTTGAACTGTAAATTAAAACATTGCCCTCACCACTTTGGACAATTCATACCTCTGAATCAGTAGGCAAAAGAAGAGAGTTGCTGTTGCTTACTTGGATAATTGATCGTATCAAAGAGAAATTGGACTGCTTTCAAATTGGAGTTAAGGAAGAATATATTTGTATTATAGGAGGTCTCTTAGGATATCTTTTAATATTACCATGCCCTATGATTAAAGTCAGTGGAAAAGTACAACTCAATTCAGGTGAGGACTGTTAGGGTCCAAATCCTTCAGAAATGAAAGTTAAGGTTATCTCATCAGGTAAATAATCATTATTATCTGAATCATTTTCTTTTTTTTTTTTTTTCATTTTTTTTCAATTTTTTTATTGTTTAAATTTAACAATGGTTATATTACATATTTTCATCATCAGATCAGTTTAGATTAATACATATAGGTATATAAGATTGATCAAACAATTAAACATTAACCTTTCTAAATCCACATTATTTTTTTTTTTCCCCCTTCTTTTCTTTGAAAGTTGACATATTGCATATTGTCCTCACAATCATTCTATAGAGTGCACTGTGTGGGCATGACCCACCTCCCTATTGATGTTGCATAGAAAAAAGAAAGAAAGAAGAAAGAAAGAAAGAAAAAAAAGGAAAGAATATACCTCTCTTTGGACTAAGAGGAAGCAGATACATACAGTCAAAGGTTTTGCAATTGCAGTGTGCCACCAGTAAAGCTTGTGATGTTGGAGGCTATTGAATCTAAGCCTCCTAAAGCTCATCTCACTAATCTAGCTCTGCGTTCCATGCATTGTAATTAAGGATTTTTTTTTTTTTTCTTGCTGGGTGGTCAAGGGCAAGTCGAAGCAAGACCTGTATAACTAAACATTCATTTCTTTTTTTTTTTTTTTTTTTTGTATCATTTTCTGAAGTGAAAGGAAATATAGAATGAGTAGTAGAAGAAGGTAGCTATGAAAATCAACTATGGTCAAGTGATCAGATACAAACTATAACTGTTACATGTGTTTTCTCCTTATTTTGTTATAACTATGTATGAAAAAAATATAAATTATGTTTGTTTTCTTTTCTCTTCCCTGTTTTGTTTTATTATGTAACATAAGCTATTTTTACTTTATGTCATCGTATTTAAGTACAGTATTACTAGTTTTACATTACAGATACCAAGAAGAGTAGCATCATGTGAGTAGGTAGATTTATTAAATGACTTTTTTTTTTAATCTGGAGATTAAGTATGGTTTAGGAAGATACATATGGTTGTCAAGTTGATAAGCAGTGGGTTTGTAATGCTTAATTTTATGTGTCATGTTGACACATGTAATGCTTAATTTTATGTGTTATGTGTCATGTTGACACATGTGACATGTGTCATGTTGACATGTTGACAAGCAATTGATCAAATAGTATTCTAAGTGTGTCTGCAGGCTGTTTTGGATGATACAGTATTGACATTTGAATCCATAGACTGAGTCAAGCAGATTGCCTTCTCTAATGGGAGTGATCCTTATCCAATCAATTGAAGATCAGAATAAAATAAGAAACCTAAGCCCAGAAACTCACTCTTGCTGATGGGACTGATGTATCAACCTCTCTCCCTTGGTCTGGAACTTACACCATTTCCTCTTCTGATGCTCAGATTTTAACATAGGCCAGAACTCACACTATCAGTTTTCCTAATTCTTAGGCATACAACACCAACTGTTGTGGTTCTCCAGCTTGCTGACTACAGATCTTGGGACTAATTATCATTTATATTTGGGTGAGACATTTTCTTATAATCAGTTCTTCATTACATACACCTACATGCATATCTTTAATTAGGAATCTTTATCTTGGTAACTATAAAACACATCAAAAGGTATGACATTAATTGTTTAGTTTCTCTCATAACAAAAGAGTATGGATGGACATGGTAAAATGTCAAACATAGAGCTAATAAAGATTTGAAATAAAATATAGTTATGTTACTATTACTGGTTTTAGGGTTCTATAGAAATTCCTTCCAGGTTCTTGGTGTCCTGAACAGAGATTGGATAATATATGTGTGAAAGATAGTGAAGATTTATACATTTATTGGTATTGGAAAAGAAATACAGTGTGCAAAAAAAAGCATCTTTCTTTCATCAACAGAGTTAGAGTGTACAGAGTCTCACTACTAGATTGGACTCTTAGTGAGCTGCCTGTTTACAGCCTCCCAAGAGCTGGGATTACAGGTGTGTGCCACCATGCCCAGTCTCACTGGCTGTCTCAGTGTACCTCAGGAGTGGGGCCAGCACTGCTAGCCTTGGGATAGCAACCCCAAGCCCCCTGTGCCAGCTTGCAAAGCTTTAATCTGCTGAGCTATATGCTTGGCCCCAACAGAGTTATTTAATCATAAAATGCAAAGGATAAAGAACTCTCCAGTATTCCTGGGATACAATATGGCAATGTACTCTTTCTAAATTGTTACACTGACACAGCCTTTGATTCACAGAACTTTGTAAAGTGGAAAGGTGAGTGAACATGTGACAAGTGGAAAAATGAAAATGTCCAGTGATCCAGTAACTTGCCTAAAAACACAGAGCAGAGCTGTGACAAAACTCAGCCTCCCAAGTCCTAAGGTAGCCTATTTTTCTTTCTTTCTTTAAAAAAAATAAAACAACAAAGAATTACATAGTCTGAACTTCCAACTTTCCTTGTTTTTAAATAAAAACTCAGCTCTTGTATTTTGTTGGAATTCTTTAAAACATATCCTCCCCCTTTTAAATCAAGTTTTATCTTATACAGAACACAGAACAAAACAGGGCTTGTGGAGTTCTAAAGTTAGACCTCTGTAACATTTTTCTCCACCAGGAGCTGGCTTCAAAGACATGAGGGAGAATCGTGCATCTGGGAAAGCCCCACTGAAAAAACTTTTAATATGATGAGGTACCAGTTGATTTTCTTTGTAATACAGTGTTTCCTTTGCAATCAGGGCTTTGTTCATAAAGTTTTTGCCTACATCAATGTCTTCAAGAGTCTTACCTGCTTTATCTTCTAGGTGATTTTTTTTTTTTTAATTTTTAGACTTTAGATCCATATCAACTTTAATTCAGTACATGGTGATACAGGTTTAGGTTTAATCTTCAGTACATGAAAAGCAAGTTTTCCAACTATCTTTTAGTAAATAGTCTATCTTTCTTCCAATGAAGTTAAGTGACCCTTTTCAAAGATGTGATAGCTGTTGAGATGCAGTTATTTTTGCATCTTCTGTTCCATTGATCCTCAACTTTTTTTGTCAGCATCATGTGTTGTTTTTTTTTTTTCTTAATTTTTTTTCTTTTATCATGGTAGTTTTGTGCAGGTAAGGGTGAGTCCCTGAGCAGATGCACAGTAGGCACAAGGATAATGTCAGGGGTTCTTTTATATCTCCAGTTCCTAGTTTGCATCATCTCCCATGCAAACAAGGTATTAGGGACAGTTCTCCTATCAGACTCACTTGGCCTAATAGTAGATAGAAGATGTTCTATCAAAGGCTCCCTTAGTTTTATGTCAGCTATAAATCAAGAGTTGATAACAATTTTTGATTGGTCCCAGGTGCAAGGTTAGGAAACTGCTCTGTGCCTGTATTCTGGGTCTACATGATTAGCAGGTCACTGTTTTGCCCCTCACTAATGTATCTCATTATTGGAGTGTCTATCAAGGATCACCTTGTAGATTTCTTTACAGTTTGTCTTTAGTCTTTTCAGTATCCCAAAAGAAACCTAATAAGTACATTGCTAATGTGTACTACATAGAGGATAGAAAAATATATAAAAAGTTTAATATGCCAAGTTACAGTGCTAAGTACTAAGAAAATTTAGAGTAAATTTCTTACAGATTGAAGGTAAGACCTTAATTAGACAGTGTGCCTACAATATCAAGTGCATAGATTTTTAACAACAATCTGAGTGACAAATGTTTGCTTTGATCTGAACATATTTGGTAAAATTAAGGTATTACTTGTATTGTTTGAGCTTTTATTTACATTTTGGAGAATGGCAATTATGCTTCTGTTACCTGTTCTGTGTGCTGAGTGCTAAGAAGTTATTCATGTGTACTGGGAAAAAGATTTTATACTATACCAAAAGGGATCCTATAGTGAAAAAATACTGTCTGAGAAGAGAGACCCATGAATATCAGGACTAATTTTTTTTCTAAAGGAAGAATTAAAAAATAAAGGAAGAACAATTATGAGCATTATAATATTTTCTCTTATATAAAATCTTTGTAGGAAAAGAGTGGTTGTATACTTCAGCATTCAAAACTGGTTAATTATACTTTCTTTCCATTGTGACTTAGTAGCTGAGGTGTGGAAGTGTGCACCTCATTTCAGAGCTCTTTAATTTCTTCCTTCATCATCTTTTACCAGAACAATTTCTGTGTTTGATATTGGTTTATTTAGCAAGAATCTCCTGGTTCTTAGCAGGGGAATATATATTGATTCCTTCCCTCCCTCCCTTCCTCCCTCCCTCCTTTTCTCCGTTCTTCCCTCCTTTCTTCCCCCTCCCTCCCTCCTTCCTCCACACCTCCTCTCTCCTTCCCTCCCTCCTTCCTTCCTTCCTTCATTCCTTCCTTCCTTCCTTCCTTCCTTCCTTCCTTCCCTCCCTCTCCCTCCCACTCCCTCCCTCTCTCCCTTCCTCCTTCCTTGCAGTCCTCCTCCTCCTCTCTTCTTGTGGTGGGGATTCAACCTGGGACCTTTACACTGAGCTAAATCCCAACCACTTTTATTTAAAAAATTGGAAAAAAATATTTACTTAGTACAGGGTCTTACTACACAGTTCAGATTCTTAGAGGTCTTCCTGTCTCAGCCTCCCTAGTGCTGGGATTACAGGTATGCACTCCCATACCCAGTTTTGGGGCTGGCATGGCTTGCGGTACGTAGGATTGCCCAGCTGTCTCCCATGTCTCCCTTTTTTATGTGGAAATAGTATCTCATTATATACCTAGTTGCCTAGGCTGGGTTTGAACTTTTGATCTTTTGCCTCAGTGTGCTAAGATTTAAAGGAATGACCATCATCTCTGGCTTATTTAGTTATTTTCTAAGCAGTTGTTTTTCTTGCAATTCAGTTGCTTTAATGTGGTATTAATAATTAAAAGAAAATTGATATTTTGCCTCAACATAATCACAGAAAATAGATATGTTAAGCAAGAAAGTTATGCCTTTTATGTGTAATGAACTGGGTCACTTTGACTATTCCTTAGGAGAAAAACAAGTAGAATAATTGATTTTAGTAATATATATGTGTATGTATAGTCTTTCTCATTCTTAGGCATTTTAAAAATAACCTGACAATATAATAAAGACTGCTGGAATTTTATTAGGATTATATTTAATCTATATATTAACTCAGACATATTTAACAATATGGAATTGTCTGACCTATGTGTAGCTGTATATGTTTCGTTAAATTTTTCACTATGTGTTCCAAAATTTTGACTTTATTGCTTAATTTTCAGTTGTTAGCCTCTAGAATACTGGGCCCTCTGAATCTATGGGTTCTGCATCTATCAACTCAGCTTTATTGAAAACATTTTTTTAAAAAGTTATTTTTGCTGAATATGTGTTCACTATTCATCATTATTCCATAAAAAATACAACTGTCACACAGCAATTACACATATTAGGTATTATAAATAATCTAGAAATGTTTAATGTAGGAGAATATGTATAGGTTATATAAAAGTACTGAATAATTTTATAAAAGGAACTTTGGACTTTAGGATGCATGGATTTTTGTATCTCTTAAGTGATCATGGAGCCATTCTGCTATGGATACTGTGGCATATCTGTATAAAGATATAGTTGTTTTTTGACCTTGTATTTTCAAGCATATTTTTGGTAGATTCCTTAGGATTATTGGTGTAATAATAACCAGAGTATGGAGTGTGCTTTTTGTTTTCCAGCGTTTTTATACCTCTTACTTGTACTTCTGTCTTCTCACATTGGCTAGGGCTGTTTTTGTTCCAGAGATCGAATGCAGGTACTGGAGATAGCTCAGGCCACTATCTCCTTGGCAGGCTAGGACTTTTTGAAAGATCATTCATCTTTGGGACTTTAAAAATTTTATTTTATTTTATTTTTGGATATTAGGGTGAAGACATACATCTTTGACCCTTAAATGTGATTTTAGTCTGGAATATTTTTCTTCATAAAGAAAATGGACATATACAATAAAGCCTTGCATAATGATTAACTTGTGAGTGTTTTGTAAGATAAGCAAACATTTCTAATAAATTTTTAACTTGATAAATGAGTGGTATCTTATAATATGAGTAGTACATCATGCTGAATGTTACCTGATCACAACTGAGCCCCAGTGGTTTGCTGTCTGCCTTCAGATTTCTTGAAAAATTTTAGACCACTTATTTTGTTTTCCAAATATAAGTGTGAAACACTTATAAACTCCTTTTAAAGTCCTAATTCACAGTAGCCTACAATTGTTTTTTTTTTAATGTGGTTTTTAAAAAGAGATGGTATGTAATTGTAAATTGCTTGATTTTTTCCCAGACTTTTTTATTTTCAGTGTATTTCTGCCATGATTTTATATTACTTTAGGTTTTTTAGGTATGTTAAGCCCTGTGTTATAGCTCTTATATCATTTCTTTTTGAGTCATGTGTACTTGAGTAGCTAACCTGCTAATGTTGCAGTGTCCATTTTTTTTGAGAAATGTCAGTTACTTCACAATATTGTTCAAATCTTCTGTGTACATATTGACTTTCTGCGTATTTTATTGGTTATTACAAGTATGTAAATGTGGCTATCTTATTGATTTGTGCATTTTGTTGACTTTGACACTTATTTCTTCATGTATTTTTTAACCTCTTTAGAAGTATACATAGAATATGAAATCCCTCTATCCAACAGTGTTTTTATCTAATTTATAATAAGTAGTATCTTGTATTAATAAAGACCTTTCAACTTAGATTAGTGATTGCCTATAGTGTTTGTTTTGTCCCCTTAATTTTATCTTTTTTAATCTTCATAGCAAAAGTGGGGAGTTATGTCTATATGGTATGTCAAGAAGAAATCATTTAGCCTGAAATACTTGGTTTTAATTTAGTTGCCTAGATCATTACATTTAGTGTAGTCATTGTCACATTTGACTTAAAATAGGTTTTTTTCTTGTACTACTAAATGTATCATTATAGTTGCATTTAAATACATCGTTTACTAAGCTGGGCGTGGTGGTGCATGCCTGTAATCCGAGCACTCGGGAGGCTGAGGCAGGAGGATTGGTGCGAGTTCGAGACCAGCCTG